>WYDI02078571.1:0-96772 GCA_009867235.2 Psittacus erithacus
GTTTAGATTGGATATAAGGAAGAAGTTCTTTACTGTGAGGGTGGTGAGGCACTGGAATGGGTTGCCCAGGGAAGTTGAGAATGCTCCATCCCTGGTGGTGTTCAAGGCCAGGTTGGACAGACCGTGACATGGGTGACACGGTTTAGCGGGAGGTGCCCCTGCCCATGGCAGAAGGGTTGGAACTACATGATCTTAAGGTCCTTTCAACCCCCAACGATACGATTCTATTCTACTCTACTCTATTTTATTCTATGCTATTCTATCTCAAGAATTTGATACCATCCATTTGCTTCTTTTAATGGCAATTTTAACAGCAGGAGGTGCATGGAAAATTCATTGTCTGTGAAGGTGATGAATATAATCTAGAGATACTGTAATGCATAAGGCTCTTCCACCAGAAGACCACATCAGCTTTTCTTTTGTCATTAAACATGTTCAGTGTTAATTCTATATCTTTGCTTTGCACAGAAAGGATCTGGTAAGTCTTAGCACTGTATGCTATTTGTCAAAGAAAGAAAGAGTCCAGACTTCATAAAGCCTTGACTCTACAGGTGAGTGTTGGGCTTTAAATGATAGATGGTGTGTAGTACAACGCAACTGAAGGTTGCTCTGAGGAGCAAATGAGACTCTGCTTTGAGTCACTTACTGAACAGGAGCAGGTCCTAGGATAATTCCTTACTTAAACATATTTAGCATGGATAAAGAAAAGCATGACTTAATTGGGAAAAGCTACGCCAAAAACTGAAAGGCTTTTTTTTTTGTTGACTGGGAAAAATAATTTTCCTGTCATTTTTTAAACGTTTCTTAAAAATGAAAAAAAAAAACCTCAAACCCAACCAAAAAAGAAAAAAAAAAAAGAAAATGAAACCTTATTTTAAGGTAAAAAAGGCCAAGTTGTTTTATCTTCAATTAACTATCCCTCAAACTTCCTCCTTCCCACAAACTGCCATCTTTTTTGCAGTAAAACCAATGTAATGAAGCCAGCACAGATTCCCCAGAACATACTTTTTTGGCAGGAAAAGAAAAAGGTGGCTCAGAAAAGTTTTACTTTATTGATGAAGAAAAGTAATGTCATAGAGTACAAAGTCTGACTGAATCTTCAGGTAGAGACACTTCAGTCTCTGCTCTTTGCAGAGTAACTCACCGAGGTTCTCATCATATCCTGTTCCCCCTCTCTTTCTCTTTTCTTCCTTCCTTCTTTTCCTCTTTCCATTGATGGATTTCTTCCTATTCAAGCCATCACTTCTGAATGCGTGGCTTGCAGATTTTAGTGCATAGAGAAATGAAAATGTTCCCCATAATCAAATTCTCTCTGATCAGGGCACTGTTGATTTTTTAGTTCTGGCCCAGGTCACAAGCAAAGTAGAGAAACTATTCCCTCTCCTTCTCTGTTAAAAATGTTTGCAAACATCAGTCTGCATATACAAGGTGCAAAATAACTCTAACGGAGCTGGATGGTTTGTCCCAAGTTAAAAAACAATCCTTTCTAGGCTTAAATTCTCTTTGAGCCTTGTGTTTTTATGCTGTCCATTTAATAGAAGCACATGACTGTCTTTACAAGGTTGTCCCATTCAACCAAATCACCAGGTAATTTAGCAGCTTTTCTGTCATTTTCTTACGTCTGTCATTTTCTTACTTCTGTCATTTTCTTACTGCATAAACTAGTGACTAATCTGCTATGATAATCTATAGCAGTATCATATGGGCATCTGCTATAGTGTACATTGTGGACCAGAGCTTCATCCCTCCCTAGCTGCACTTTATGTCACTCCTGTATCAGGTAGGACATCTCACAGGAGGTGACAGCATGCTGAGTGTAGACGGCAAGCAGGAGTTTGGCTCAGGAGCCAGCGTGTGCATGTTCTGCCAGCAGAGGTTACCTGTAGGTGCACTCTAGCCAGAACAGCCTCACATTTTAAACCACAAACAGCCCAAAGGAAGTTTGTAATCATGGCACTGACATTTAACTTAAAAGGAATCTAATCTATCACATCGCAGCTAACAACTTCCCCCCCCCTTTTATCTTACAGTCCCTATTTCTTTTCAAATGCAAGGAGGTGCATGAAGACTCTAATTAGTCTTACTTACACTAGGTTTCCACGTATACATCTATCTGCCATCATTTCAGAGATGCTCCTCACTTGTTCATGTCCATGTATGACGCTAGCTATTCGCACAGGCTACCTTAGACTTTATTAAAAGGTAAGATTCAGAGTTCCTAAGACACCTGGATACCTTGGTTACTCAGACCATCCCTCCTAGGATATTGCCTATTAAGGCTCGCCCTTCCCAGGCTCCAGAATATCTTGCTTCCAAACTTTCTTCTAGGGAATTTTGCTATAAACCAAGACAACCTATTAAACCAACTTGTGAACCTCTAAATGTTCAATATATATTGCATCATGGAGATATCTGGCTAACAATAAACATTAGGCAGGGCTTTCAAGCTCCAGAGGATACACGAAGTCCCTTATTAGATTATTTCTATCATTAGATCAACATCTGGCTCTCAGCTTCTCTCATGACAGTGCTGTGGTTGGGGTGCTACCTCAACTTGCATTTTCATAAGCTAGACTGTTCAGTGATTTATATCAGTCTGCTTTTAATCACATTGCGCCAGAATTATCCAGCTGTAATTGCCACCAAGGGCAGGCCATCTTCTGGAAAGGACAGAAATGAGATTAGCTATCAGGGCAGGATGCAGCTGTGTGGCTGTGAAGTGGAAAAGTGATCTGTGCACTCGTTCAGCCTCTACCCAGTTATGAAAGTGAAAGACCATGACACTAAAGGGGATAAAGGGAGACAAGTATCCTTTTTTCCTTACTCCCCTCAATTTTAATTCTGTGTATTTTTCAACTGCAGAGAAATTGAAACATTTTTATTTTTGTTTCATTTCTCAAGCACTCTGTTTACAAGATCAATTAAAAAATGTAACTTCAAATCTCAAAGTACTTCCCCTCTCTTCCTCTCATAATTTCAGTTTGTCAGCAAAAATACACCCATAAACCCATCATGTTCACATATGTGTGTACAGCATCCAAACCACACTGTGCTCTGCAACATGGTGAGAGCATAGCTGAAAGGAGCAGAGGAATGGGATCTGAAAGGTGGGAGAACTCCCTCTTTCTGCTTTATATCCAACACTGATTGAAGTCAGAGAGTGAGTTTCTAGCAGCTTCTGTAGGCTTTGGAACAGGCTGTAATGATGGAGCTAGCAGAAGATACTCAATTACATCAGCTTCCTAATACTTGCCAGTATTTTTTTAACTAGGAAATATTAGCAAATGCGATAACACAGTGAAAAGTGGTGACAATAGGAATACTGTTCATATCTTGTTCATTCAAGTTATGTCACAAAGTAGAAAATACTATTAAAACCACGTGGTGTTCTTTAAAGTATCTGGCTTTGTTTAAAACTACCCTTGTTTTGCAAGATCAAAAGTAAAACAAAGTCTTTACAAATCATTTTGTTAGTCAGACAATGGTGATACAAAGATCACTGCAAGCACAAAAGGAAGAGGGAGCCTGGCTTTCATTCTGCTGCTGCAGAAATGGAGGAAAAGGGGATTGGGATGGGGAAAAGGGCAGAAAAGCCTTCTTCCACATGTCAGTGCTCTGTCTGCATAAACCAGTCATAGGAGTGGACTCTTGGAGGTCTTCCCTGGAGGGAAAGAATGAGGTTATCACACTGTTAGTTGGCTTCAGAGCTAAAAAGAAAACCACCACATGAGCCCAGCCTTGAAATACAACCAACGTACCCAGTAATCAGTAACAGCTTTTCCCTTCAGTGGAAGATGCAAGAAACCCGCAGCACGTTCTCAGTAATAGTTTTGATGCATGCCTTGCTATAAAGCTGTTCAAAGAGAAACTTAGGTCCCCGAACCGTTACAGCTATACTCTATATCCTACAGAGCTAGATCCTATAATCCCATTGATGTATCTTCCTTTTTCTTATGGTCAAAGGTTTGCCAGATAAAGACTGATTTATTGTTTATACTTCTATAATTACCTCATGGAATTTAAGCCCTCAGATCTAGCAAACACCTCCTCTTGTAACATCACACCTATTCTTTCCTCTTTCTATTTTTCTCTCTGCTCACAACTTTGCTTCTTGCTTCTCCATCCTTTGATGTTCAGGCCACTGTCATAATTAACATATGCCAACTGGTCCCCATCCCCATCCCTGCTTCATTCTTCCACCCCCATGAGCAGGGAGGCAGGGAAGCATCACTCCCTTACTGCGCTTTCCCCACTTGTGCCTTTTCTTCTCAGCAGGCAGAGGAGGAGCAAGTGGCAACCAACTTGGGGTTCTGCTTGTACCTGTCCATGGATGAATGGAAATAAGCAGCAAAGATCAGATGAAATAAAGAGCCCCCAAAAAACCCAGTGTAGTCTGACAGAGTGTCTGCTAATGTCATATCAGACACCATAAGCCACCAGGAGAAAAAGTGCGTTCACAATCTTCCCTAAAGCATTAATGTCTCTTCAGGATACAACAATAGCAAAAGATACTGCTGAAGTTGATGCTAATAATATGCCTGGTCTCTCGGAAGTATCCTTTATGTTCATTATCTAAGACAGCTTTAGATGTTTTCTTACTAAGACCAACAAATGAAACTTTGAAGGAGCTTCCTCTTCTAGGTGGGAGGATAGACTCAGTGCAGTGACATTTGGCAGAGAAACGTGTAAGCTGAAGCTCTGCCCAAGCAGAACTGAAAACTAATCTCCAGAACAAAGAGCAAATTTCATTTAGGCCTAAACCAGCTATGAGCAATCTGCAGATAGTATGACCTAATACTTGCCAAAAAATGAGATTACTAATTCTGTTGGCATGATGTTGGACCTGGTTTAGAAAAGTATTCTATAAACTAAGACATCATACCTGTACATGGGAAAAAGGTCCATGTCCAAAGCTCTCACAACAGTCACGCACTACTGTTAATGGGCACAGAGGGTGAATTTTCAAGGACACCTAGCACCAGATTACCTCTGATTCCTTGGTGCAATACCTGTTGACTGGAATAGAAGAAGGGCAATGTCAGTCAATTTTTAGAGGACTTCACATATACTCAAAGAGTAGTTCTGGCTTTACCCAATGAAAATTGTCTATGTGACAAAGCCTGCAGCACAAAAGCTGAGATTTCTGGAAAGCACAATAATTCCATGCAAGAATAGGATATCATATATAAATTAAGAGTATTAAGAGGTGCATTTTTAAGCCTAAAGCAGTTGAGATGTCCTTATAACTAGACTGCTTAGGTAGAGTTTGGCTCGGGAGATAACCATCCTCAGGGCTTAGCCATATGGCCGAGTTGTTTCAGACTAACAAGTCACTGAATCATAACAAGTTCCAGACTAACAAGCCACTGAATCATAATATATGAGTCTCTATTTCAAGCCACAGCAAATAAGAGGTGCTTTGGCTTAGTTTATTCAGTAAAGTTGGCATACACAGAGCCAATTATTGAAGCTTTTCTGAGGTGTTTTTTGCCTTAATCTAGTTCATAGTGAAAGATAGTGCACACACAATTACTGAAGCTTTTCTTTCCCAGAAAGCCTATTAAGCAGGGTATATTTGGCATTGTCATGGTTTAAGCTGAGCCCAGGACAGGCATATATTTGACAAATATCTTCTATGATCCTATTAAATTACCTTTTGAAATAGATCCTAATTCCAAGTGCACGGGCAGGAGTCCTCATGCCACATGAATACCACATTTTACTACATGGCGATCAGAACTTTGCTCAATCAGTATTGTATTTTGATGCAATTTCATGCATATATCTGCTTGGGAAAGATGTCACAATTTAGTCCATTTCTTTCAATAAGAATATCTTTCATATGTTACTAACTTGTATTGGGAAGCCCTTATTTCCTGATACTGCCAATATTTTTCAGTTAGGGTGTTTAAAGTATTTATACAAAGTCCTCTTTTTTATTTTAGACTCAGTTATCAATTGAGAAGGAAAGTTCTGCTAACTATGAGACACTGGGAATCTACCACAGAGTTTATCTGAGAGGCTCAAGAATTGGTACAAGTCGGCACAGAGCAACTGGATGTAAATCAACTACAAGTCATCTGAGTTCTGGCACAGCTCTTCAGTTAGACTAATTTTTTCAGCTGAGAATTGCTCCCAGATCAAAAACCTAGGCTTGGAGCAAGCACAGCAAAAACGTTACTAACAGAGAGATAACATCTAAATCAATGATGGGTGCCCAGGATACATGACCACCTTATAGTTAAAATATGAAAAGAAGGGCTTTTATTAGTTTTACAGTTGTGACTAATATTTTCAAGTAATGCCAAATGTGTTACAGATGTTGATAGGAACAACTGCTGACTACAGCTTACTCCAACACGGAACTGAACCAAACACTTTATAGAAATCCACATCAGAACTTTGCTGCCAGCTTCCCTGTAAACCTAATCACAAACAGCGAAACACTGCAAATAATACTGAGCCACTCCAAAATCCTACATCAATTCAAGGTTTTGGGGAGTTTGCTCACTTTGCTGATGGTTGCTTGACAAGGGCTGAAGCTGTGTTCTGCATCTTGATGCAGCACAACTCAGTGGAAGTCCTGTCCTGGAGCTGCACACAGAAAAGAATCTTGTTAAAGTGCTGGCAGGGGATTGATGTGATGTAGTAAGTGTTATGTATTGCATTATTAATTTTGCACATCAAAAATCTACTTTGTGGAAAAGGACATGTCACGTTCCAGTGTCTGATGAAGGTGGTGCCTTAAATGGAAGGAAGCAAAGGCTGAACACCAGTTTAAAATTCACCACATCAACCTGAATTAAATCGAGAGACCAACAGGTACTGCTTCAAGAAAGCACAACTTGCTAACTGAGAAGACAAAATGTGACCATTATGGTGGAAGACAGACTGTCACTCAGTCAGTCTCTATAAATAAGACATAAGCAGGAGATAATTTCCAATGTCCTGGGCAGTCTTACTCTGACTGCCCTTTCTAGGATGTATCTCACCTCTTTCACCTGGGACAAGATTCCAGAGGCCAGCAGAACTTATTGTAAGGGCATTATTTTAAATGCAAAATCCAAATTTTTCATCATTGGTTCTTCAAAACTGACCTCTTGAAGTTCTTTGTAGTGTTGTATAACACATGCATAAATTTTTAAGTAGTCTGTTGAGGTAATACCTTTCTGATCAGCTGAGTAACTCATGAAGTGTATAAGAGAAACATGATAAAACTAAATACTAATCCATCTTCCACATTGCACTCTTCTAATGCCATTTAGATGTCAACTTTCATACCCCTGTAGCTGCATTCTGATTTTCAGCTTATATAAAACACTGGAAATATTTTGCTTCAGGATGGAAAAAATGTAATGCACAGAGGAGGTTCTTGCTTAAAATGTCACATACACACCTCTGATCCAGATCTTGGGATGTAGATTTCTTCAGAATCACTGGTTTAATCTCTGAGCAATATATTGTACAGTGTAATTTCTATGCATCTTGACTTTGCTACCAATAACATTTATGGCAATTTTCATGCAAGCCAGACCTAATATCAGATGCATTCGTGTTTTCCATTACACAAGGGAAATATCGGGTGATAATTGGAAAAGCCCAGGTAAATGTGTTACTAGTAAGTCAAACTGTGACAATTACCAATTTTCCAGGAGAGTTCAGAAACTATCAAGAGCATAGCAGGATTCAAAAAGGATTAGAAATGTATAAGGATCATAACACAATTATGGCAGATCAGATGAAAAAAATAGATAGAGGAGCAGGCATGTATAAACTCATGAAGTGTTTTGTCCTGCAGTCTCTCTTAGGTTCAGTGGCTCAGTGGTGCTCCAAGAATCACTGGGTGTCTCAGGCCATGCAGGACACTATATGGGGCTGAGACTTTGCTCTGGGAGGAACCCCTTGTCTGGAATGATTTTTCTGTAACCATCCATTATGCATGTTTCTTAGGCTTAAGACATGTTGTCACCTCTAAAAACAAGGCGGTGAAGGCAGCACCACACCAGGTCATGAACAAAATTTAGCATGAACAAAATTTACCTTTAGCTGTGCCAAAGGCAACAGCCTGCAACAAGAAGCAACAAATCACCTCTTTGCTCGCGCATGGGGAGGAGGAGTTTAGCTGTTAGCTTGCCTCCCTAACTCTGCACTTGCAGGGAAAGGACAAGATTTCAAGGACAAGGGAAGCTAGATAGGGCTGGGGAGCCAGCCTCTTCAGACTTGCTTTCTGCAAAGAGATCTTACATTACAGAAACCATTAAGTTCAAAACAGAGTTTCCCTCTGGGAATGGTGAATTCTGCTTTGCCAACAGGGCTGAGAAGCTGTAAACTGGCTCCACTGGAACAAGACGAAATCACAGATTTGGCCCTAAATCTGTGTGCTGCATGTATCTAAGCAAACTGAAGATGTCATGTGTACTTGTTAACTTAAGGGAGGGCTTTCTTTTCTCAGAGAAACTGCGGGATGCATTTATGTGATGTGCAATATGTCGTCTACAATAAAAAAGTACTACAGTCACCTTCAGTGGAGGTGGAGTCCCCTTTTCCCAGTTGTCTTATAGATCTGGGATAAGAAATCCAGGAGTTCTTGCAGAAAAGGAATGTTTTATTGTTGTTGTTGCTTTTTGCAGGAATTCTGAGCGTATCAGTGAAATTCTGCTTCTGGATGAAAGCAGTTTAAAGTCTGAAATGTAAAGTCCTATATTGCAACAGCTCAGAGTTTATCCTTTTTTTTTGTTCTAAACTCCTATTTACGACAGTAAAAAGCAGAGGGACGAAAGGGCACTTTATCCCATATCCACATAATTAATATTTATGTACATTAGAGGAAATAAAGGGAGCTAATGGCATGGGAGAGAATATGGAATTACATCGCAATTTGGAACTCTGTAGCACTGCGTCTTATTATGCTCTAAACAATTTGTGGGGTTTGTTCATCCTGCTGAAGATGACAGGCTTTATTTATGTTAGGAAAAGTACAGTACATCCTGGTAGCATCTGCTAGGTCATCTTGTTCACTTTGTGCTACTCCATTAACGTGGCCTCATCCTGTTTGGGAGACACAGGAGACAGGAAGAGGCATTTAAGACTGTGTGCTCTTATTCTCATTTTTGAAGGTTGCTAGCTGTGATAGAAGCACCTGTCTTCTGAAAACAGGAATCGGAATAACCTTTCATGTACATACCCTTGAGTGCACACCCACATGGTTAATTTATCGAGTGCACATCCCATTGCCATCTCCTCAGCTAAGTATTACAGGCAAACTCAAATAATTCTGCTGTGAATCACTAAGCTGACAGCAATCTAACGAGTGTGTGTGTACATATATACACATATACACACATATGAGTCTATATACATGCGTGTCAGAGAGAAAAGAACCTTGAATGTAGGGGTGCCATATGAGATGAGCTGCAAGGTGGTTGCTCTGTGGACTTCCAGGATAGGGGGATATTTATAAACAACTTTTATTTTTGTGGAAAGAGAGCAAGAAAACAATAAGAATGGTTTCCACAATATGGAAATCAAATCTTCTATTTGGTCTGGGCACTTCTTGGTGGACCTCTCATTTCAGTGATATTTTGGTAGCTGCCGATACTGAAAAGATAGTGAGATAGATGAGGTTCTGGTAGAAGAAGTGGCAGAGATGCATTAACTTAATTTGTTTTCCTTCTGGAAATATTTATTTCTAAACAAGAAGAAAAAGTCTCACTGGAATTATCTTGCTGCCATTTCTATTGTATTATGCACCACATGTACCTTTCAAACAAACAACAGGATCCAATATTGCAACTTTGAAGTTGTCTTTTGTATTTTATTCCTCAGTCAAAATTTTAAGCATATTTTCCCCCCACTGTTCAATCTCACTGTGGCTTTGCACAGCTATAAAGGTCTCTTAATAAGTATACAAAAGAAATAGTCCTGAAAGCATCAGGGAGATTTGCTTACTATACTTGATTTACTGTACTGTCACAAACAATATCAGTAGTCCATATGAAGTTAACCTGTCTTTGATTTAGAAAGCACAGTCCTCTCTCTCTCCCTTGGGCTCCTTATTGTTATCTCCAGGAGATATTCACCTGTGTCCCTCTTCTCTCTCACTTTTGGTCAGTCCTTTTTCCCCACCTGCATTTATCTCCTTCCAGCAAAAGGCCAGATAAAGGAGCATGATGGATACTGTTTCTGTGGTCATTGCCATTGCTGAAGACTGACTGCCATTAACTGCATTTGCAACCTTCTGGTATATTTACTCTTCCTTTCACAGACGCTTTTGGCCTCTTTTGCTTCAAAGCGTATGTAGTAATAACTGCAGTATTCATTCAACAGTCCTGCGCTGGTCAGGAGGTTTTACAAACTGATAAGTGACTGCAGCTATTCACTAAATACAACTGCCTCTAATGTGGATGGCAATAAACTTTAAAGGGACCAGAAGAGAGCCTGCTGCATGCAGCAAGTCCTTGCAGCAAGCAGCGAAAGTATGGCAGAGTTTTAGGTAAGTGGGATATAATTAGCCATGTTGGAATTTGACCAGGATATCAGGGTTAACACCCTTGCTCCTGTGAAAAGTGCCTTGGGAGCTCCTCAGCAGCAGGCAGCCAGGACCTCTTGTTTTCATCACATTCCAGGCACTACATGACAGCTACCCAAATACACTTTGCCTTAATGAAACAGAAATGAGCATATGATATCTACAATTTGGAACCTAGGTACGGACCTAATCCCAGAATGGATGAATGTAGATTTCCAGAATATTTAGAGTGACAGAGGACTTCTGTATTTTGGTGCTGGACCTTAGCTATTGGGAAATAGTAATGACAAAATCAGCCACTGGAAAATCTGTGGAGCTCACAGGTTTCCTGAACAGCTTGATCTGCTTACAGCTGGCTGACAAGGCTAGAGGTGGGCATTTCTTGTGTATCACTCTTATGCATCACCTGCACAACTCTGTTTGGAAAGAGCTTTAGTCATGGGCATTATACAGGGCTCCAGACTACATGTGGAAGTAGCAGGAGTCCTGGCACATAAGGCATCCAAGAAGACTCACCCAGCCACTTCCCCTGATGTGTCTTTCAACTACTGATGTTTTTATCTTACATGACTTGCTCTAGCTCTTCCACTATCAGCTGGTTGCCTTCCTGAGGTCTTTTCTAGCCCCAGGTTTTTATTACTTTCCAGTGACTCATGCATACCATAGATCAGTGCAGCTCTGCCCTACCCAGGAAGACTGCAGGGCCAAACAACTGTTGATGGTGGGAGGAATGAAGCTTCTTTAATTCCTCCAGTAAATTTCTGCTTGCTACCAACAGATACCAGAGCGTTATGGAAAAGTGGCAAGAATTTTCCAGTGATTAGTGCATGACAGAGAAATTTGGTTCATACCCATGGTTTCTGTAACCCCAAATTATTAAATTGGGTGAACGGTATTCACCTAAGTTCAAGTTAATACTTTTGTCACCAGAAATTTCCAGACAATTCAGTTATTCCTCCACTGACAAGAGACTGTGAGCACTGGTAGTGTTTAGACCTTCCTATTGTACACGTTTGCATATGCTGAGCATGGAAGAGAAAGGCATAATTTCTCTCACAAATGTATTTCTACCTGTATAATGTGAATGTATTGCATATAATCATATTCTGAGCCAATATGATCAGGCAAATTGCTGCACTATAAAAAGTGACATTAAAACTTGCCTCCCATCTTTATTAGCTCACTTTTTCTCAGTCAAATATGTTTGGCTTACTAGAAAAATGCTGCTTTTCATTCTGACCTCAGGCTTCCCAAATCAAACAGAGCTATGGGTCAATAGCTGAATGAGAAAAGGATTGACAGAATGATTCAGATCCTTTTTGATACCTCAGCATCTTTAAATTATTGCTTACATAAGCTTTGGCTATGCCTGACAGTGAAAGATGGGACGAGCACACAATTCGGAAGATGATCCTTGTGCAGGAATTCAGATAACCTTCTGGTTACTTCTGCTCTGCTCCACGTGCAATGAAAAAGGAACATAACTATTTTTACCACTACTGTTAAAGCAGGAAAGTAAGACAAAAGTCAGCCAATGTAATGAGTCAGAAATGTTTTATGTTGACTTTACATAGCAGAGAAAATGTGAAACTTTTTTTTGGTGTTTTGTGCCAAAAAGCCTTCTGGAGACTAACTGTAGGCAACACATGCCTATGGCATGGAGGGAGTTTGATTTTGCTACATGGTTATTAAAACCCAACACTGCCACATCTACTTGGCTAGAAAGGGCTATGCATAAACTGTCTTCTCTCTGGTGGCCTTGGGCAGCAGTAGAAGTCAGGGATCTCACACGGGCTCCTTTGTCACCGCAAACCTGCCATGTCCCTCTCCATCTGGCAGGAGCCCAGGAGCAAAGCTGCAGCTTCGCAGGTCTGCCAGGACCTGTGGGAGGATGTGTGATCAGCAGAAAGAGGAAATTCTCTCCTTTTCAGCTCCATGGCACTTCTTATAAACTGTTTATAGAGCTGAGCAGGTAGGTTTTGGCCTTAAAATCACCACTGACCACAGAGATGAAGAGCAGAGAAAAAAGATGCCTGTAAAGTTGCACATCCAAGAGATGACTCATAACAACCCGCAGCAGCAGCTGAGTTCCCTTTAGAGACAATCTCTGATGTGTCTGAGCTAGCCCCCCGTTTCTGGGCACAAAGGACTATGTTTGGCTGCTGCAACAGTGCAGCTGCAGCCCTGAGCCCACCCGGGCTGGGGGCCCTTCATGAAAGCTACAGGAAAGGGACCTCCTGCTCCGTATTCTAAGTCTGGGACACTGAGAGCTGTAATGGTGACAACAGGAAAAGATGCTTGTGCTGGAGTTTGAGAAAAAGAAGTTAAGGAGAAGTAATAGCAAATCAAAAAGGCAGCTGAAATGAGCAGCTGAAACACAGCAGTGCCTGCTGAGGTGGAGGAGGTTGTGGCCAGTCCCACATGGCTGGCTCAGCATTGCATTATGTCAAGGATGGGCTGTTTGCTCAGTGGCTTTGAAGAAAGGACACAGGTGCAAGGGCTGTTGCTGCCAGGCTTTGCCTGGGGCTGAAAGCAGATGTCCAGGCTGGTTGAAGACACCTGGTCAGCCCAAGGCAGTGAAAGCACTGATGTGTAGTTATGGTAGCTGCCACTCACCTGGGCATCTGCTGGAGCTCAACAAATGTACAGCCTGACCACCACCACTGCTGCTGCTGAGGTGTCACAGCTACCACTCATAGCACTAGCAAATTCAATGGTTGCACAGATAGCCAGGGCATGGCAAAGCTCTCCAGCCTGGCTGGAAATGGCTGGGTGTCAACCTTCAAAGCAGACCATATAAATGTCACAGTTTAGGGACCTTGTTTTCTTTTTAGTTTGCATGGCAACCAGCATATTACTGGCTCTTAATAAATATTAGCTAACACAAACTGTTTTGTGTCTCCCGTCAGAGCTCTTTGTGTACACTCTAATTCCTGCATTCTCCATCTTCTTAAGGCCATTTGACAGAAAGCTGTAAATAGGAGAGCCTGGGCTGAGCACTGGGCAGGAGAACAGGACCTCCACAATGCTGGTCCATACGCTTTATCATGGGCCAAAGCAGCTTGCTCAGTGTGACTCCATATCAACTTCCACTTCTTTAAAGTAGGTATAATACTCACTTTTCCCTTCCTGTAATCAGTCTATTTACACTGTGCTAAGGAAATATAAAAATGCTTCTTGAGCATAATGACATTTCTTCCCTGGAAATCTCTGGAATGATATACTTAAAAATGACAGCACATCAGCAAGAGTATTGACTTAGTCTGCGCACTCCTAGATGTGCTGTAACAGGAGGCTTCGCTATTGATGATACTATCACAGCCAAGGTAACTGGCAAGGCAAGGGCAAATGGGTTGTTGAGTAAAGTGGAGAACCTCAGCCCATGGGAATCTTATCTCTCCATGTGGAATATTGTGATGTGGAATTTTGCTCCGCAATTTTTCTATGTAAATCTTTTGTTGAAGACTCAAACAGCTCATTTGAAATAGGTCATAGACAACCTGTGCAAGTGAACTGTATTTTAACAAAATGCAATTACATCAACTCGTAGATGGTATTCTGAATCTTGGAAAGTTAGTTCTGCTTTAAGGTTTAGCACTTGGGATTAAAGACAGTACCGTATAACTTAAAAGATTTAAGAATTATGCTATAGGAAGTCATGCTATAATAAGCTTTAGATCAACAGTTCATATAGCATCATGGGATTCTCCGCCTCCCAAGAGAAAGAGTCCTAATATACTGTAACCTACAACTTTCCTCTTGAAATATCTTAGTTCTATGAAGCAATAAACCAGTCTGGACTAAGTTACTGAAGGTCTTTGAAGTACTGGAAGACCCATAAATAAGGTGAGTACTTTGGAAGGGGGGGGCTCATTTTGTGGTGTACATATACAACTATTTCATAGTCAAGTTGATTTGTAGCTGCCTGTAAGTCATTTTCCTGGGAGTAATAAATCTTCATTCAAGCAAAACCAAAATGTCACCAGTATTTATTTCATGCATTTTTTACCCCATCAGGAAAGAAAAAAGTCAGCGTTCATGTAAACTGTTCTATGCCCAACATGCCGCTCTGGACTAAAATTAGTGTTCATAGTATGAAATTTTTATAAATCTAAATTGTAAACATTGGGTAACAGATGTACCATTGCATGGCCAAAAAAGAGTGGTAACTGTCACTGGAGAAATAAAACTGAGTTATTGTTTCCAGTTTCAAAAGAACAGCAACAAGTCTAAAAAACTATATGTGATCTTTGTCCTTTTTTCCCCTCAGACACCTGCACTCATCTAATGTTTCACTGAGCCCTGAAAAATAAATGCATAGCTTCAGTCTCCTAATCCATGTGGCTCCAGAGACCACTGTTACATGAGAACTTAAACTGATGATGCTGAGCGTCCTAGGGGCAGCTTAATCTTTTTTAATTCAAATCAACTGAGTCCCATGTGGCGCTAGGATGATACTCTATATGCTGCAATCAGACTGACCTAGACTCCTTGTGCTCTAAATGATTAATGAAACTGCCTCCTAGTTTGTTTCTATGGTGATCTGAAACTTGACACGATGTAGGAATCTGCCATTCACGCTGAATGAATTGAGGAGAAGATAGCACAGGAACAAAACTCCATCAGTTGTACAGAGAAGGCTGTATTTTAAGTCATTAGTCTCCTTGTACTTGGGTTGTTGACTCTTGAAAATAAGAGTGAGATAAAATATCCTAGTTAATATAGCTTTAATTGCATAGTTTACTAGTCAATTGTTTCAATATTAGCAAAATGAGTTACTCTGAAAACAGCTTTCAATGTTTTCTTTTAATGGGCAAAATTTGTGGGCTAATGCCTGAGTAGTAGTTACAGAGGGTTTGCAGCTCCCTATAAAGAAGCCAATTCAACTGTGAAAGCTCTGTAAATAAAGCTCTAAGAAAAAAATCCCAACCAAAACTAACCTAAAACAAAACAACAAACTAAAAAACACCTGAAGAAAAAATTCTATGTTCAGGTTTTATTGAGTCTATCAAGAAGACTTAAGGATTCATGTATCTTTACATTTTAACACTGCTGTTTCAAATAAGGAGTGATTTAATTTTTTACAGTGTTTTGGGGGCTTTCACAGCCAATTTTAGAGCCTTTTACTTTTATTTCCAAAGGGAGCACATTACCAAACTTTTAAATATTTTAGATAGTTCCCGGACCACTGATGAGTATCTGCAGTCGTGTGTAGGTCTATCTATAGCGCCGAGGTAAAAAACACTTGAGAGAGCATCAGTAAATTAGCTTAGCTACCTCACCAGCCACAACACCATGAGGCCCAGCTCAAACCAGCTGCCTGAATTTTTGCTCAGTGTCTAGACCCAGTGCTACAGCCCATGCTGGATGCCCAGAGACTATTGCTGAGCTGTAGGCACTGCTGGCTTTAGCTAGTTACTAAAGTTGGCTTGGTTGTGCTGCTGTTGTAGCTGGGCTGCCCTCAGAGCAAACCGCAACTTTGCTTCATACCAGGCAAGCTCATTTGAGCCCTTGTGGAGTCAAACCTCAATGCCCATCTGAAGACGTGTAAAAGCAAGTACGCACCAGGGTTTTCTGAAGATGGCAGTGAAGACCTACAAGCTCTAACATAATTTACTGCTTTTCTTTCTGCCTCTGTCACGTAACACTGCCTTTATTGCCTCTCTTCCAAACTCCTGATCACTAAGCACACCACTGTTTTGTGTCCTTTCCCCCAAAGCCTGTCTCTCTGCCATCACAGGGAGAGACGCTGCTGCTCTTTTCCTTTCCATGTCTGTTTAAAGGGAACACTGTTGAGCTGTGTATTTGCCTCCGGTGAGGTTATCCCCATACTAATCTCACTGCATCTCTCAACAGCTTTTCAGGAGGGCACAGCACACCCGAATCATCTCATCACTTCATCTGGAATCAATCACTGCAGGTCCACTGATGTCAAGAAAACTATGCTCATTTGCATCAGCACGTGACCTGGTCCTATCTCTCTGTGATGTTTAGATCAACAGTGCTCCCACTGGGATTTGCAATCTCAGAGGAGTCTAAACCCACTTTCTAATGTATTTAACTAGTGTCTACCTTTTTTTGTTTCTGCTATCACAAGACACATCGTGACTACTGACCCAAACTCAAAACAACTCAAATTCTTCTGATTTGGGTCTGGGCCATGTTTCTTAATATTGCATCCTGCATTCAGAGAGTTTAGGAATCCAGACATAGCAGATGGTACAATTGATATTATACTTCCTAGTAAATCAGTTAACTTTGCAGATGTAAAATACTTTATGTCCAGGATTTTGAAAGGAATCTGATGTACTTAGTATTTTCAAATTTGACTCAATAGACATTGCCCCTTCAAATTCTTGAAGTCTCTGTGAAAATCCCAGTTTATGTTATTGCCAAATGAAGATATAATGGCATGATGGTTTGCATTTTTCCCAAGCCTTACTTCCTGGGATCGCACCATACTGTAAGGACTTCAACTTTCTAATTTAGAAAAAAAGGCAGAGAGAAACAGAAATCCTTCAGAATTTCCTAAACAGCAAAATAAAATACTCTGCACTCAGACTCCATTTTTTAACCCAATCCCTTATTTCAGGGAAGAATTTGAACTGGTTTTGAATATCTTAGATTAGCTATACCAATTCTATAAGTACATGTCTCACTGGGGCTCTCAGAGGCATTATTGGCAAAATAAGCTGTTTTCCTTGGGAAATGAAAGAGTTTTGTTACTTTTGCATAAGAGCCAGGGAGAAGCTCAAACAGAATAAATACTCTCACTGGCTATACAGCTATTCTTGGAAGAGGTATATGAGGCCATGTGATGAGTGGTGTTCCTCAGGGGCTGGCGCTGCGACTGATGCACTTGAACAACTTTACTGGTGACAGGGGCAGCGGGATTGAGTGCGTCCTCAGCAAGTTTTCCAATGACACCAAGCTGTGTGGTGCAGTCAACACTCAGGAAGGAAGGGATGGGATCCAGAAGGACCTGGACAGGCTTGAGAGATGGCCAGTGCCAACCTCATGAAGCTCAACAAGGCCAAGTGCAAGGTCCTGCAACTGGGTCAGGACAACCCCAAGCACAAATATAGGCTGGGGGAGACTGGATTGAGAACAGCTCTATGGAGAAGGACTTGGAGGTGTCAGTTGATGAAAAGCTCAACTTGAGCCATCAAAGTGTGCTTGCAGCCCAGAAACCAGCTGTATCCTGGACTGCATTGAAAGAAGCATGGCCAGCAGGCCAAGCTAGGGGATTCTCCTCCTCTGCTCTCATGAGATCCCCACCTGCAGTCCTGCATCCAGCTTCTGGGGGCAACAATACAAAAGGGATGTGGAGATGTTGGAGCGAGTCCAGAGAAGACAAGAGAGGCTGAGAGAGACGGGCTTGTTCAGCCTGGAGAAGAGAAGGCTCTGGGGACACCTTAGAGCTGTCTTCCAGTACCTAAAGGGGCTAACAAGAAACTTGGAGAGAGGCTTTAGACAATATTCTATAGGGACAGGACAAGGGGGAATGGCTTTAACCTGACAGAGGGGAGATTTAGATGAGACCTTAAGAAGAAGTTCTTCCCTATGAGGGTGGTGAGGCACTGGCACAGGGTGCCCAGAGAAAATGTGGCTGCCCCATCCCTGACAGTATTCAAAGACAGGTTGAACAGGGCTTTGAGCAATCTGTCTAGTGAAAGGTGTCCCTGCCGTGGCAAGAGGGTTGCAACTAGATGATCTTTAAGGTTTCTTCCAACCCAAACCATTCGACGATTCTATTTTCCTGTGATGTCTCTCTAGGAGAAGGCTCCCATTTCTGGTTTCCACATTCTAGGCTTGTAGGCTCAGTTTATTTTGCTAGAGCTGCTTCACTTTTATAGAAATGATGAAGTATATATCAGAGCAGTAGAAGGACAATAACTGCCTTCTTTTCAGGGCACTCACTTGGGATGCAGGAGACCCAAGTTCAAGTCATTACTTCAAACCATTCCCAAATGGTTTGGTGGCCAAATTCCCACATTCCACTTGCTCAGGACAGCCCGTTTTTCAGGCGAGGGTATGGTGACCATAGTGGTCACATTTCCTGTCTTTTTTATGGATAAAACCACCCTGGAAGGAGGTGAGAAGCTGGGCAACATGGAGACCAATTATTTCATCTCACCTCTTTTTTGGAGGTGAGCCTGCATGATAGACCTTAGTGTGCCTCTACTACCATCACTTCCAGGGAAACAGCGGCCTTTCTGGGACAGCGAACAAAACACAGTCCTAACTTCTGTGTTTTTATGTCATTCTCAAGCAATGAAATCAAACCTGAGCCTTTAGGGCAAAACTGGAAAACATAACTTATATGGGTGAATGGCAAAATCACCTTGCCAAAGATACTGAAAGGGCAACCAGGTGGATTTAATGCCAGCTGTCAAAAGCCATACAGACACAAGCTTTTCATTCTCTGAACTTAAGCCCCAGGCTCATTTTGGAAGAAAACTGTGCATTGATCAATGTATCTGTGGGACTATTCTTCTTATATGTGGCACATTCTTGGGAAGCAGAAGCTTTGCAGCCTCTCATGCCGGAGGATGATCTCCTGGCACACATTTCACAACAAAATGAGAGCCATAAACTCCCTGCTACCATCTAAACACTTTTCTAGGAGACTTATAGAAGAGTTCTGTGCCCGTGGTTGAAGAAAATTATGTTCTGTGACCCACTTAGGAACAAAAAAATACCTTTTTCTAGTTCAGGAAGGCAGTGCCAGTGCCAGAAACAGAGCTATAGCCATGATGCCAACGATCCCTGAGTCTTCATGAGAAAGAGCTCTCTTGAGACATGTCTCAGGTATCCAGTACTACCACAGTCCTTTCATACATATTTTTTTTGCATTGGCACAGCTCATGGCCTTGATTGGAACTTTGGGGCAGTACTGGAAAAACAATAGAAATGATGTTTTTTCAATGATTATTGTTACAATGGCTCCAGTAATATTTGTCTTGGGACAAGGACAGTTTCATTATTTCAGTACTTCTTCCTGCGTCTTCCAGGGGTGAATCTTTGTTTTTGAAAGAGAGGTGTGTGAAGTGATGAGACACCAGTTTGAAATCACTCACAATGGGATTTACTTAAAATCCTGTGAATTTTCCAAGAAGCCAGTAATCATATATGAGTACAGAAGTTGCAGTCTGGTTAGGAAGAGGCATTGCATAACTCTTTTTTGAACAGTGCCTTGTACCCCGATTGCAGCTCTTACCAGCTCCCATTGGCAGCTGACGGGTAGCCTGTGCTAGTCCATGGATTTACAGGGCAGCATGTGGATTTACAGTGACTAATTATTTGAATATGAATCAACAATGCAACACTGTGGCAAAACAGGGCAAATGCTCTACATTGAGTCACATTAATAAGAATGTCACGTGTAAAAGAAATGAGGCAATTATTCTGCTCTACTTCACTTGATAAGCCTCAGTTGGAGCGCTGCATGCTGTTGCGAGCACCACATTAAAGAAAGAAATACATACTAATTGGAGAACTCAGAAGAGAACAACAAAAACAAGAAATGATTTGGAAAATAACCCTTATGTGTACAATTGCTCATAAACACATGAAGTGTTATTAAAAAAGGAGCAATTATTCTTATTATCTTAATTCCATACTCATATAGTGATTGAGTACAGAAGAAATCGAAGTGGGCAATTCCAGAACCAGCATAGGCAATGCGCTGAAGTGCAATACAGAAACAATACTTGCAGAGCAAAAGGCCACAGAACCTCTTGGCATCACCATCTGTGGTGACAGTCCAGACTAGCCTGAACAGTAAAACTGTCTGGAGGACAATTAATTTTGTTCCTAAATGTTTTCCTCAAATTTAGCTGCATGTCAAATCAGAAAATGTCTGTATTCTTTGCAAAGGAAAATACTGAGAAAACAGCACATTAACTAAAAGCTTTCAGTTTGACAAAACGTACTTAAAATGCAATAATTTCCTATTTCATGCTGTAGTTAAAATGAAAAGTTATTTGGAAAGGAAAAAATCAAAGCAGTTTACTCTAAGGGTAACAAAATGGAATATACCAACAATACCCACAAATGTGAAAAGGAAACTTAAAAAGAAAACAAAAGCACGGTAATAATAAACTTAACTTTCAGTAGAACTTTTTTAAAAATGAAATGTATGATTTATTTTATGTTATTTTATTTTATTTCATTTTATTCTATTTAATTTCTTTTTATTTTTAAGCCAACCTCATGAATCACATGTTCAGCAGGGAAGACTTGGGAACTTACCTCCCATTTTGAGATTTTGAAGTTATAGTACAGCAAAGGAAACAACGGAAGGTTTCTTAGGGCTGGTCTTGAAATCAGAAGGTGCTTTTGGACAAGGTACTGTTTACCTCTTTCAGTTTTTGACACTTTCTAGTGCATGTAAAATACCAGAGAAAGCACACGGCTTTAAAAGGAGTGTAGTATTATTGATCAAACAACAGTAATTTAACACATGACAGTGTTAGTTTTCAGCAGTAAAACTCTCCAATTTAAAACCTCATTATGTTTTTTTACATTTGTATAGAAAAAGCCTGATTCTTAGAAATATCCTCTCAAAGCTACTAGAACAATGAGAGGGACAATATAGCTGTATAATACATATACTGTGTGTTGCTTTTTGGCCTTCACCTTTATGCTGCCTCTTCTTGTTTTCAGATTGCTGCATTAGCAAATTGCTTGTCAGTTCTCCAGTGTGGCACTCAGCCTTTGCAGCCCTGGGGATATCAGTAACACAAAGGTTGCCCCTCGCAAGCTGCAATGACCTGCACCCTATAGCTCTATCTATCACATGAAAATGTACTGCTGCACGATTGTCACTTTTTACAGCTCCATCTCAATATCTCTTTTCATGTTTCCTGATGACTGACAATGTCAGTTACAACATTTCACACAATTTTTCTTGCCTATATGTCAAATTACATACCCAAGAACTGTGAAAAGAGAATCAGCAGGTTCCCAGTGCTGCTCCTCTGTAAGGAAGGAGAGCTGGCCACCATCTAGGAAAGCAGGACAAGGTAAAAGTCTATGAATATTTGTTCGTATTCTTAAACACATCTGTTATGATTCTCTTCAAACAATTTGGTCTCAGACAAGAAAACTCATAGACACTATTTTTGTAATCAAATTTTAAAAGATATTACCAGAGATTAATTCCTGAATTCAGAATTTCAAGCATTTTACCAGAAAGATGATTCTAAGAATAGAATTTATCCAGGCAAATTCTAATTTCAATTACTGCTTACTGAAAATCTACAGGCTAAAAATTATTTACCTAATAATTTCAAGGAGTACCTGAAAAATATGCAGATTTGCAAACAACTCCCAAAACAAAAGGAAGGAGAAACCTATTTACGGACAACTATTTTCTTACTTCTGCTCAGCAAGAGTAAAGCTGAGTATGTGCTACAGCCTCAGGTCTATGGCTTTTTGTTCTAAGTGTCACTGACTTAGGAGAAAAAACAATAATTTATTAACCAATATCCAACCAGCATGGTTTCTGTGAGTTCAGTGAACACCTTGCACAGGTATGTCTCCTGACATGTGAGAAAGAGATCAGATGAAGGCATTGAGCACAGTGAAGGTATGTTGAATCCCTTGCTGTGTTCTACACCTCTCTGTTTTCCTGTTTTCCTTTGCTTTCAAACTGGAAAGTGATCAAGAGAGCTGGGAGTCAGCTGGAGCTGGTCTGAATAGGCAAAAGTGAAGTCCCTGAAGTTATGTCCTTTGTGCCAAAGAATCAGCGCAGCTCACAGCAATGGAGCTCAATGAAGGTGCATGCGTGTTGAGACATATAGTCCGCACCTATGTTTTCTCTCATACTTCCTCTTTACAAAAATAAAACCCCTCCAACTAAGCCAACAAATAAGAGGAAAATTAACACAAATCCAATTTATAGTTAAGAAGAGAGATGAGCAAGGGGTCATTCAAAAAATTTCCTTTGGGCTTGTAAAGCAGCAAATGAATGCCCACTTATGAGAGCATTCATATGCGCTTACTTCAAGTGGTTACACAAAAATAGCAATGGCAAGAAGGCATTTTGAGTATTCTTTTTGCTCCCCTTAATGTACCATGGACAATGGGGAAAGGAGGACAGGAGGCAGCTTCTTACTGATGGCAAGCACTTGTTCTGGGAGTGTTGGCACATCTGAAGAAAGAAAACATTTGCCCACAAAGGACTATAGTGAAAATGAGAATGTCTGTGTCCTGTTGAAATGCCATCCCTGCTGCATCAAGCAAGTGAGGCCATTGACAAACATTGACAAAATTTTTCTGCATCCTTTAAATAATATCACAATAATTATTTCCTATTGAGGTACATTTGATTTAGTAAAAAAATTAAAATTGTATTTCTTGCTAGTGTTCTTTTCTTTGCCCATTTCCTTAGCAGTCCCTGTCTGGTTATCATAGCTAGTTACCAAAACAATGTTTTCATGGTTAAATTATGCTCTGATTTAAATCAAGCTTCAGGCGTTTTTTAATTATGAAGAATTGGATATGTAACTTGTAGCTTCCCCAAGCTACTTCTTGCATATGTTACCAGGACTTAGGCACCAGATGAAAATAGGTCTTGCTGTCCTTGGCAGTGATCTGCAGGCTGTAGTTTTATATGGATAAACTGTTCTTGTACAGTTTCTGCAGTCCATGAGCATAAACAGTCTCTCCTTTAATATCAGGCACAAAAGTCCTCTCTCACTCTATCTGATTGCCAGCAGAGGTACTGTAGTTGTGGATTTACCATATTGTGTTCTTTGTAACAGTTTATGTCCATGTCCTAGAAAGTGATCAAGAGAGTTTTGATTTTAATTAGCTATTTTTTACGCGCTAACAAGCACACGCAGTAAGGGATCCAAATGCCATAGGCAGCACTTGAATAACTCATGAAGCAAAGAGGCATTTTAAAATCCAGAAGCCCATCTGGTTACAGTCCACCCGGCACACTGAGGTGGTAGATTTTCATGATAGGTCCTAAGATCTGGACTTTCAAACTCAGTTTGGCCAGGGCTTGTATCTAAAAGTCAGACCAAGAAGGAAAGGTGTATGTCGCTCCTATTTTCTGGCACATCCTGGTCACGGGTGTATTTTCCTTTTCCCCTTTGAAAACAATGAAGCAATTGTAAGTTTTAATTTTGTATCTATACACCTTTATACATAGGTATCCAGCTTTGAGAGGCCAGTCTGTATAACTTCTAACATTTCATCTTTTAAATGTGAGCTTTTACTTGCAGACTACCTTGCTCCTGTGCTATGTAGGATCAAACTACTCGGCAGGGCAGCAAATTTGATTTGCATTAGGAAGGGATATTGTGCATATGGGATTTCACAGTCCATTTTATATCCTAATCATCAGAAGCCCTTATTTGGGGTCTGACCTAGAGGATTTGCTGCTTGCAAAATCAGTATATCCCATATCAAAATATTTCAAAAAGTTCATTTTATTTCATCTCTCCAAGAAGTTAATGAAAAGTGCAATTCTAGTGAACAGCCTTTTGTCACAAAACACTCTAAGCCCTCTTTAGTTTCATTAAGAGTGAATTAATGTAATGTTAGATGCTGACATTTAAGGGTCATTGCACACCTATACATTGCAATAGAATGGATACCCATTAAAAATATTATAAGACTTAATCCTGAATCAGAAGCTGAGGATGCTCAGCTCTCTTTAGGGACTACAGATTTCTATGCAGATCTCTAATGACCCAGCTTTGCTTCGCCAATGCTTGCGCTGTCCATGCTGTTGTGACTGCTCCTTGCCCCTGACTTACCAGGAGCTTCACAGGGAGCAATACACTGCCTTCAGGGAGGCACCTGAATCCAAATAAATTTCCACTGAAGAAGAAAAGATTATTGTCAGAAAAGAACCTGTCACTCAAATGAGGTGAGGGAATGTCCTGTCTTTCCCTTATTGGGGTTTGGAAGGGAGGTGGTTTGCAAACTGTGAGACAGAACTGTTGGCATTTTTCCTCAAGGTTACAAAAAGCCAGGAAAAAGAAAAAAAGCCAAGTGAAGAGTTACTTGGATGAGATTAGTCTGTCATGGTAACAGTGTTTACTTTACTGACCTAAATCTTGATTGCCCCACCTCTTCTCTCTACAGCTGTGGGTCATTATTGGCATCTCTTTCTTCATCAATACTATTCCAAAGTAAAAGAGCTTTCACGCTGCTAACTTTTGTGACAAAGTGTGTCTAAGTCAGAGATGCTGTGCCACTTGGCAGACCACAGTTTGGTCTTCTGGTGCAACCCACACAACTCTTGGCTTAGCAAATGCTTTAACTGCTGCACCCCCACACTGGGCTTGAGGTGCTTAAACTGATGCAAGAGAATGGCAATTATATGGCCCTGGGCCTGTTCTTCTGCCTACATTAGTGGGTGTCTCCATTGTGGCTGCTGAGCTAATCCAGTCCTCAGAGTCCTTGAATATTGCTGAGGGATGTATAAAAATTGCTGGAAAGTATGCTCTATTTTCATGAAGAAAATGCAAAAGCTTTGATCATCTGCCTGTGTTGGCTCTTCGCTCATGTGTTACTCATCCAGAGCAGACTCAGCGTTTTGGGTGCCTTCTGACTGCTGCCACTGGCTTCCTGAGTAACAACCCGCCTTTTACTATTTAAACCTCCCTGTCTGGACCCATGAAACTGAACCTCTGAGTCCGATGATTAGTTTCCTCTTAAGCTCTGCACAAAAGCACCAAGGATGATCTGAGAGCTGAATGCTGACCTGAGAGTCAGCATAGACCTGCGGTAAAGTCACAGGCAACTCTCTTCACTCTTCAGTTTTTCTGTCTTTGCTGATTTCCTTCTGAACTATGAAGACCATCACTGGGAAATGAGTGCAGGCATCAAACCTAAGTATAAAATCCTAACTCAGAAGGAAACTATTAAGATTTAACTAATATCCATACTTTGGCACATACCTATGGAAAAATATTAGCATTTTAATTATAATAAGCCCAAATTGTGTTTTAAAATTACAAAATAATAGAATTTAATTGTTATGACTCATTCAGTTATGAAATCACAATCCAGTTGTGATTAATTTTAACCATGCTCATGTCTTGATATGGCCATTTAATAGAACAGGTTAGTATTAATACCAAATAATAAATACAATTAAAACTGCAAGCTACTGAAGGTTTTTTTTTGCTTTATTATCATAATTAGTTCCAAAGAACATGGTGTTGTAGAAAAAGATTCTCTGCTTATTATATATGTGATTTCTTGACAGTTTTCAGATAGTTCTCTATACCTTTAGCCCAGCTTAAGTTTCTAAACTCTAGTCTTTCTGGTGTACAAGTACAGACTGATCAAGAGAAATGAGTCTATGAATCCAAAATGAACCCATTTAGCAGTTTCCAAATGATGCCTATGCTGGAAGTCACAGTTCTTTAGGGCCTCTTGGTGCTATGGTGCTATTGATAAGCTCTAACTTTTAAAAGAAATATTTTCAAGAAATGCTTCAAGGCAGGATAACCATTTCAGCCCAAGAGCCAGAAGTTACTACTCCCAGGAGCCAGAAGTTACTACTAATAATCCAGTCTCCAAACATGAGCTCACATTTCTAAACTTCTGGTTACATATATATGATTATACACATATTCATATATATATACACACATATATATGATTATACACATATTCTTATATATATACACACACACATATATATCTAGGGGTGCAGTAAAGGATGTCAGACTCCTGGTCTTCATCAGCATCCTTTCCTTTCCACTTTCCATCCAACTAGCTCTTTTCACAAGGATCTGAGTTGAAGTAGAGCCCTGCCCGGGCAATGTGCCACCCCTTACAGTCAGATATTGCTGCCTCCCAGATTGCACCAGCAGAATAAACTGAGAGGAACAGATACTGCATGTTAATTTAGACAGAAAGCCAAGAAGCTCCATAACCAGCTTGTAATAGTCTCCCTACACCAAGCCAGAACCAGGCCTGTGTTCTGTTGTATCACGCTGACCTATTTTATCTCTGAAAGTTGCCAGCGGTTTGAAATTATTGTTGACAAAGTGAAAAATAATAGCCCAGTGACTATCTTTAAATCTAGAGGACAGTACCAGAGAACTGTGCAGTATAGAAGTCACCAAGACATATAAATCAGCTTCAATATTTCATTACCACAGCTTGTGTCCAGCTAATTTTCCTAGGCTTCAGCCAGCACGTGTAATGAGTTAGTGACAACTGGCAGAGGAAGCACACATCAGCTGCAGTCCTACCCAGGACATTAAGTATGAGCTCATTTTGCTGAAATCCCTGTGAATTTGGGTCAGCTACTCACACACTGGGAGTTCAGCATATACATCCTTGCTCTGCTGCTTGAGAGAAGGTAAATGGTATTTTTCTGCCACTGCAATCAAGCAGTGATGGTAGCACCTACCCCTTCCTAGGAACTGCCCTTCCTCCTTCTTCCTAATCCCTGTTCCTCAATAATTCTACAAAGAACACTTCCACACGACTGCAGAGTAGCAGTAGCAGGGTGTATGCACGGAAAGATGAAAGGCTAGTATGGCGAGCCATTGGATCAACCAGGCTGACTTTTTGCAGCCCCTGGGCATCAAACTGCAAGACTCATTTTCCAAGCCCTTCTGCAAATGGGACACAGGAGAGTCTCCACAGAGCTGATATCCTCACAGTTCAAACATATATCCAAACAGAGAAAACATTAATCTTTTTTGTAGCAGAGGCCCAATTGGATATGCCGTGTTCTTTCAACTGCTTGATTGCTATTTGGCAGTAGTTTCTGAGCAATTTGCAAATTTAATAGTTGTGTGCATCAAATAAAATGCCTGCAGTAAAGCAGACTCCAAGAATATGCATATTGTCTGCTTAGGTCTAAAATTAATAACTGCTGTTAGCACAAACAAGTAAAAGAAGTAATATGTCATCACTGTGCTTTTGTTTAGACTAATTTCTGTGATGTCTGCTCTACATCAGGCAATACAAATACCCTTTCCCCCACCAGTATTAGTCATAAATTTGGGATGAAAACGGTATAAGGGAAAAAACAACCTGCTTTTGATTTTGATTAAAATGTTTTTTGGGAAAAAGTCAATCTGTTTAAGGTTGTAAAAGGACACTGCTCTTTACCTTGAGCACTTCACAGGCTGTCCTCTGAAGTCCTGGAGATGTGAGAGTAGTCTGGATTAATTCACAGGTAGGATATGGTGGGCTGCAGAAACTACTCAGTTATGGTGAAACATACTGTGTGTTGCACATCCATTTATCCATCCATTTATCCATCCATCCATCCATCCATCCACGCATCCATCCATCCATCCATCCATCCACGCATCCACCCATCCATCCACTCACCAACCCACCCATCCACCCACCCATCCAAGCTGAAAGACCCAGTGTAGGACTAGAGAGTAAAACAACGCTGACCAGACAACTTACACCCAAAGCACTTGGGCATTTCTCTGCTTTCAGAGACTCATAAAACTCAGTGTTGTTAATTCAGTCGTTGTTGATATTAGTGAAATCAAGTGAGAGGGGGGATGACAACCCATACCATCCATACCATAGGGAAGGATGTTTGCCACTGCAGCAGCCTTGTGAACTAGTGGGTAATGAACAAACAAGACCATTATCTATCACACAGGACTTTCCCTATGGCTGTGCACCATTTCCTCAGAAAGCCCTTCAGAAACACTTCGGGCATCCTTATAGAATAAATATGCAGCTAGGTCCGTGGCAGAAGACTAAAGCTTTATTACCATAAATGACTGCTTCCTGCAGCAACTAGCAGCCTAATCCATGTGGGGAGAAGCAATTTTTTATTTGGGCTTAAATAATGCATGGGGCCTGCTTCAAAATGAAGGATCATTCTTTCAGAATGACCATAAAGCACTTGAAATCAACATTCCTACAGGAGTGAATGGCCAAAATTGTAATTTCGTAAGGGGGAAGTACATAAAAATGAGAAATCTTGTTAAAATGGAATTTAAAAGGAGCAAGCAAAAGAATAAAAATTTGCAGAGCCCATGTTTATACACACTATTAAAGTCTCAGAGTAATTGTACATTGTGTATCCAAAAAACCCTCAGAAACCCGACAGTAAAGGACCACACAAAAAAGGCAGCATTACTGTATAATATAGTAAGGACAGCTAATTGGGGTAAAAAGAAGTCTTTCAAACAGTGGAGCTCATGTGGAGCAATGAGGAAAATAGAAAAGAACATAAACTTTAGCAAGTTGAACAGTAACTCATAATAAGGCTGGCCAAAAAGATTGCAAGGAACAGCACACTAAAGGCATAAAAAAATAGTAATAAAATACTTTTTTTCCCAACATGTTAGTGTTATATGCAGAAATTCTGCCAAAGATTTTGTAGGGTTGATAGATGATCACGGTGTAATAGCAGTGCTTATGAAAGACAAATACAAAGTAAAATCCACAGGGTGAGGAACTCTGATTGCACACACTCGGTTATGAGCTTTAGATTGGTTATTACCACTCAAAAAGAGATCTGGTAGTTTTTGTGGGTAGTTCAATGAAAATGTCGGTTCAGTGCTTAGCAGCTCTAGAGAAATGAGCACAATGTTAGAAATCATTGAGAAAGGAATAGGAAACAAAGTAGAAAATGCTGTATAAAAATCTGTAAAAAAGCCTAAAACTTGAATCCTGAATACTATGCATTGCTGGAGTAGGGTGGAGATATCTGTGTGAGTGTTATGTTCAAGGTTCTTTTTCCCATCCTGGAAAAAACAAGACCCTGGAAAACAGAAATATTCCCAATATATATTTTTTTTTTTAGAAAAACCCAAACCACACCTTTAACCTGTGGAACTTGTTGCCACAGGATGTTTGCTGAAAAACTAAAAGTGGGAGTGCACCTCAGTGATCTAAGATAGTTTTTGCTTGTTTAAAACAGCTGTTGTAGTTTGTGCAGTAAGTCTATTACCGGATGCTGGAGAGGGTCTCTTCATTAGGGACTGTAGTGATAGCACAAGGGGTAAGGGGTTAAAACTTGAACAGAGGAGACAGAGGTTAGATATAAGGAAGAAGTTCTTTACTGTGAGGGTGGTGAGGCACTGGAACAGGTTGCCCAAAGAAGTGGTGAATGCTCCATCACTGGCAGTGTTCAAGGCCAGGCTGGACAGAGCCTTGGGCGACGTGGTCTACTATGAGGTGTCTCTGCCCGTGGTAACGGGGTGGAGCGAGACAATCTTAAGGACCTTTCCAACCCAAACCGTTCTATGATTCTATTAAATGATGTTGTTGCTGGGAAAAGACAATCTCTTGCAACTTTTGTCCTAGCTTGATATGATTATGTACTTAGGTATCTTGCTATCTAGGAAAATGCGCTGTCTGTTGTTACTCCTAGCAGACTGCCCTTGGTGTGTTCTGTAAGGTATCTGTAGGTGGGATACTGCATTTTCTTCTGGAGAAGGCTGCTGCAATTTGTTTAAAACATTAAATATCAGTGACTGTGAGAGGGCCTAACTCTATAGTCTTCTGTCTAAGTTACTCATTGAGACCTGGATCAGAGATTCTGCTATAGTAAAGATACTCTTCCCACATTGAAAAGTACTCTATCTAGTAAGTGGCAGGTACCATTTTGCTGTCTCCATGTATAGATTAATTAATGTTTATAGTGGCAGTGTGAAAAAGTCAGTGGAAGGAGACCTTGAATCTGAGATTGCCTTCTTGCCTAGTGTCTGAGAACTTCTCTGCAACTCATGGGTTCAAAGCACCTGAGAAAGGATTTGTATTCTCAACCCGCTATTTCATGGGTGAAATGATTATGTAGTTCAGTAGGAATGTATTCAGATGCCTATCTGAAAGCATATTTTAGTTGTGAGTAGCACCTCTTGTAAATACCGATGAGGCTTAAGGGTGAGACTGCTGTCAGACTGCTAAGCGCCATCACAACTTGGGTCATTCTGGGATAGCTTTTCAGTGTTAGCGGAAGTTTCATTCTGGAAATATGGAGATTCATGGGTGTTGAAGACTTATGTACCGATAGTAGCAAAAAGATCCACAATTTGTTTTGTGGACTTATCCTTACCTAATTGCTGCCACCAGTTTCAGTGAAGATACTCCCTATGGGACTATTGCCTTTTTACAAATGAAACTGGTAGGACCCAGCGTTTAGGGTGCTCATTATAAAGCTGGCCATTTTCTCCTGAGCTCATGCATCTTGAATAGCTTAGTCCATGTTTGAATTTTCATCTTTTTTTAGGTTTTTGACCATATTGAAAAGAAGCTGCAGAGGAATTAACTTACTGGTGGTGGACAGATCTTTTGGAAACCAGTCTAAGACTGGAAGGAATGCTTCTTACACCAGAAAATCCCACATACCTCTTAAACTTCACTTCCAAGCGCAAAAGAAACTCCCCCAACCCTAGTTCTCTACTAAACACACAATAAAACATCAAAAAAGTGCTTTTTTCGTTAAAGCAAGTCTGTGTACAACTTCTTCCCAGAGGGAGAAAGAGGGCAAGAACCACACATGATCTATTGCTTTAATGCGCTACTGGATAGCAACCTGATCCTGCTAATGAGGGGTGTGGCACAAGAGCCAGAACAAACCAGAAAATAAGATACCAGCTTTTGTATTAACTTTTCTCTTACCTTTGAAGAAACACCAAAAGCAAGTCAGAAAGTTCAGATGAAGAGGTCCTTTCTTTTGGCCCATGCCTTTGAATTCCTTTCAAAAGCAAGTTTAATTTGTTTCCAAGTAACTGACCTCTGGGACAATATTTTGCTGCAAGTTGTATCTTCTCTTCCTCATTTTTCTCGAGCACGGATCAGCCGACAGCATTACCACCTCCGAAATACTGAGTTCTTTGGCACAAGGAGGTGGTTATTGCTATTATAATAAGTCAGAATCTCAGCTGTTGTGAATTGTTGTAGCTCCATCAGGGTGTTGCCAATTTAAGCTAGCAGAGAATACGGGTCTGTTGCTCTAATTGCCAGAATTCATACTTAGTAGAAATACAGGTTCCTGTTAAAGTCCTTCAGTTGGTTTCTGCTGGACAAGCAGAAGCCCTGTTACTCTGTTCCAATATCTAATTGCCATCTGGAACCAGTAGGAACAGCACAAGAACGTTAAACTGCAGTATTGAGAAGGCTGCCTCTGCTTGGGTTTGATTCACTGCTGCTACCCTATGTCTGTATAACTTCAAAGAGTTTAGTGGAGTCCTCCGGGCTGAATTCAGTGCCCTGTTCTTGCCTAATCACTTTCTTTACAACCACAATTCTTTCTCCTTCTAAGCACTTTCTTCCTGTGTTTTGAGGGAAGAATGGTCTATAAAGGGAAAAAGGAACATTCTGTCTCCTCTGTGAGACTAATGTTTCCACCCTCCATTTACAAACCAAATATAAAAGCTGACTGCATCTCATTTTCTGCACACATCTCACTGGTTTCTGTTATGCTGTAGTCATCTTTACTCCATGATTGTTTCATTCTTCCTGTGAGCCACCACTTTCCTGAATTCACCTTTGAATTCTTCCCCTTCAGCTTCTAACAGATCCCACATGTTGTTTTGTGATAAAAAATGGAGGTGTCCTTGTCCATGGCAGGGAGGGTTGGAACTAGATGATCCCTAAGGTCCCTTCCAACCCAAACCATTCTATGATTCTATGTTAGCAATATTTAAGGTCAGAAAGGAACATTAGGAGGACTTAGCTTTTCCTATGGAATAGAAAAGGACAGCATATTTGCCCCAGTTATCATTTTGTCAGTTCAATAATGAGTTATGTCAATATGCATGTCTGAGGAAGATACCTAGATTTTAAAGATTTCAATGTATAATTTACTTTGGGTAAAATATTAATTTCTCTTTTTTTTTTATAAACAAGAATGACATGTCATCTTTTTCTAAAAGGAAAACATGTAACTTTATGCAGTTGCATAGTGTGAGTGACATGGGGCCTGATGCAAACACTTTCTCTAAATCTGCCCACTGGTGCTTACACAGTGAACTGCCACTTCCTACATGGGAGCCACAGTATCTTCAATGTCTGCACAAAAGCTTAGCATGTCCCATACACGAGTATGGTTATCCTATCAGGCAATAGACAAGATCCTAAATCCTCTTGCGTCTGTGAGACAGAACTTCTCAGGGCTGATGCTAAAGATAAATGCAACAAATGGGTATTACTGTGAAACATCTGTAGTATTGGTCCCCAGGTACCAACTGGTGCTAAGTGTTTTTAAAAGTTGCAGATGAAGATAAGATATAACCATTCTGGAAGCAATAAAAGCAAAACACGGTTCCAGTAAAGATGTCCTCACAGACACCAGAGAGCAGGCAATGGTTTAAGGACTCTGGGCATGAGTTGTCAGCACTCTCCGCATAATCTGAGAAAGAAGGAATATTCCACTGACTGAAAAGGGAAACTAATCATCGAATGAACTACAGCAGTTTTCTAAGAAAGGAATAACATATATAGGGCTATTTCTGCAATGGCTTGAATATCATTAAACCAATGCCATTATGAATCCTAGCAGCTCTAGTATCCGTTATTCAACTAAGTAGTGCATTTCATAAGATGTTATTTATCCAAAGCTTGACTCCTGCTTGGTCGTGTCAGTATTTGACTCTCAAATACATTGTTTATCCTCTTTCATCATCTTTGATTTTTTGCAGAATGAAGAGGAAACTGGAGATCGATAGCATTGGAGTGGACATTAGATTGTTATTTCCTTAAAATTATATAGGCTGCATCCTGTAAGTACAGACTTCTGCTCTTGCATGCTTAACAGCTTTACCTTCAGAAGTTAGTGTGACACCAAGAGGTAACAGTAAAAGAGAAGTAATGTTGTGAAGTCGATTACCTAAGGGAGGTTTCCCATCCCTGGTTTCCATGCTTGCTGCATAGTGGCAGCTAGTTAATGCTGTTCATGCCGCATATGAGACTTGTATCACTTGAACAATCACAGCTCAGGAGTACAGCTGAGAGATCTGACCTATAACTTAATATGTTTGCACCAAATTCATGACATGATTATAATGTTTTCCATAAATCTCATGTAAATCCTAGTACAAGACAGAATCAGTCCTGACTTGTATGTAAGGGCCTGATCCTGCATTTCTAAAGCTAACAGAACAAGTTTGCACAGCTTCTTTAAGCCATTGTGTGCCGCAGCCAGAAACTGCTGTAAGGTCACAGATGTGGATTTCCACAGCACAACAGATGCTAAAACCAAAGCAGAACCAGTGCAGAGAGTACTCCACCAAGTCTTTTGTCATCCTGCCATGAGAATGCTGGCAGCAGAAGGGATGTAAGAAAGGAGAATTGAAAATGAAACCTCTTCAACTGTGAAGTTCAGACCCATTACCCCAACTGGCTACTGCAGAGAAACTAAATCAACAGGTTTAATGCCATCCTCAAAACAACTGTAAGTGAAATAAATAGATTTTCCAATGCACCAGTGTCTTTCTGTCAAATAATATCTTGCTGAGTTGTTTAAAAAAGGAGTCAGTAATTCCAGCCAAGCCTCCTACTCAGCAAAGTGAATCAACAAGTTGTAAGTCTGTTAAATCTGATCTAAATTCAGTTGCCCATCTTTTTTCTTCCACTGTTGTTTTATGTGTGTATTTTAAGAAGATATTTTACTTCTTTGTATGCTATTTACTTCCAAGCTACTAATATGAATACAGTATAATCCTGTCTGTCCCAGGACTGTGAGAATAACATGGGACATACCCAGAAAAATATAAAAGAAATATGCTTTCTACATGGGTGTTTTATTCCAGTTTTATTTGCACATATTCAGTATAATTATAGTTTAAGTGGGCTATTTTCCATACCCACATAGGCAGTATTTTCCACATAAAGGTTCACATTGGCTTTAGACCCATCCACAAGCTATTTACTTGTATGGTATACATATAATGATTGAGCCCATAGCTACTTCAGCCAAACCTAAATATTTTCACTTGTGCTTCTTTTGCAAGCCATTTTCTCCTGAATAAGTTGTTTCAAGTTTAGACAATTGTTTTTATGAAGTTTATGGTGTAACGTGTTTGCTCTTTCACCCAGATATTGATTGCAACCTCAAATTCAAATACATATTTTGAGCACCCAAAATGTTAGGCAGGTTTACAGAAAAGCTTTATTTTGGCTGTTCCAAAATATGGTGAAGGTAAATAAACCATCCCAAATGGTGTATTTCCAGAAGTTGGATTTTACTTTAAAATTTTGGAATCTCCCGAGAGTTCAGCAGGACTGAGTCATGCAAATTTTCATTTACTTTAATTAGCTCATCTATTGGATAACTGCTTGATTCTAATTGCTGGACAGAGATTAAAACAGATCTGCAAATATGAGAAGAGGCAAAATATCAAGCAGCAGCACAAGCCATCAACAGATTTCTCATTTACTTGTAGACCTTTGCCACTAAACATTTTCTCAAGCTGTTCCTAATGGAATTATTGTAAATATGCTCTTCTCCCTGGATTTTCTGATGGAAAATACGATGATGTTGTAAACTGCAAAGCAGCATTGAGTGACCGAGGACACCACTGCAACAGGCGGATTCCAAAAGAAATAGCATCTGCATATGTGACCTGTGATAGAAGGGAAATGTCCTCCCAGGCTTGAGAAAATTTCCGGCTTGGGGGAAGCCACCCGATGTTATCATCTTCAAAGTGGACCATCAGTGTAAAATGAGCATTTTCTCAGAGGAACACCTCCTAAGCAGAGGAAGTTTTTCTAGGTAGGGATATTCCCAAACAACATGAAAATCTTCAAAGGGGAAACACCACGTGATACGAACTCTTGAGAAAAAAGAAGCAATATAGACATACATGCACGCAATGTGAAATCTTCCAGGGAAAACACGCTGTCCTCAGTAATATGTGAAGGGTTTTGTTTTGAAGAAGCCACCCCCTGCTGTGGCAGTAAGTATGCATGTATGATTACTAAGATGTCTAATTAAATTACCCTTATCTGAATGCCATCTGAACTTAACAAAGCAGATAATAAGTTCCAGAAACAGACACCATGTGGGGGGCAAATTATTTTACTTCCAAAAATCAGAGCTTGAAATTAGAGATGTGTAAATAATAAAGAACATGATTTCCCTCCACCCCCACTGTCTGCACCTGAACTGTTATTTCCATCAGACAAATCATGGAGCTAAAGCAAAGCTGAATGTCTAGCAGATCTACCCTCCCAATTTCTGTGCAGAGACTATAAGCTGCCTTTTAACTATACTTAAAGAAGCGTATTTGCTCCAGAATTATATGTGGACAAGTGGAAGTGATGTTGTCTTATATTCTTGTACCAATTAAATGTTACAAAGAATCAGAGTATTATCTATTCTTGGTTTTTTTTTTCCAGAGTTTTATCTAGGCAGCAGATTAACTGCATCATGTGTGGAGAGGCTTCAGACATGTTTCTGCATGGAGCTAACTTGTCTATGTGAAAGCTGTCCAGTGGGGTGCAGCCCAGCAGAGATGCACCAGCAATATAGCTTTTCACATAGATTGAAATGGAACTGTCAAAGGCAACTTTGTGCAGAAGCCGTCAGGTCTTCCGCACAACTTTTCTGGAGCTCAGAAGCCTGGAGAATGCTGCTTTCTACATTTCCTTCAGCCTGGAGACCCAAGGAGCACAGTGCAGAAATCACATTAACTTTAGCATCAACACAAGCCCAATAGGGTCAACAGGGCAATTAAGCCTGGTTAGATCTTACAGCTCATCTGCTAGATTTTGAGCTCAACACTTTCCCAAAATGTTCCATGTGTTTAATTATTAGCGTGCTTTATAGCACAGGATTGGTCCAGTCTTTTTGGGTCAGTGCCCAGGTAATGTCCACGCTTGCTACAGGCTAGTGCTTTGGTAAGAGGTGTTTTCTGGAGATGAGGCCTCTCTGGGGAAACACAGCTTGTGTGGCAGGGAGGAGGAAAGCTCAGTTGCATGGCTTCAAGCCATGTGTGTCACATATCTCACTGCAGGGCTCTGCAGAGGTTTAGGGTGACTCTGGGTCATGTAGCAATGAGTGATTCAGCTCCATGGAGCCTGCTTTAAGCTGCTGTTCCACCTGTGCTGCTGGAGACGAGACTTGAGCAGCTTGCGAAAGTGATTGGTGCTTTGAGACTCAGCTGGCATTGCTAGTAGATCTTTCAGCAATATACTGTGTGTGCTTCCAGTGAGACAAGTTTTTACATTTCCTGGGGAATTTTTCTTCTGCAACACAAGCTGAATATTTGTACTTCTTTATCTTGGGCTAATTAACTTAGTGTACATGCGGATTCAGCAAAACAATACAAAGCAACATATTTTTGGGTATTATACTTGTGATAGTCAATGTTTACTTGTGATATAATCAATGCTTGACACATTAAGCCACATGAGGTGTGACATTTAAACATGTGGCTTGACACATTAAGCCACATGAGGTGTGACATTTAAACATGCCCATGGTACTTATAGAAATTGTCTACTACTGATTCAACATGAAATTCACTGATCCAGGGAGCTTTCTGTTGGTTTGGTTGACAGCAGAATGTAAAAATGGGGACCAGTTGTCAGCCCATCTATTAGCCTGAAACATTAGAATGTGAGCTCAGTTTCAGGAGGACCTTTCCTGGGGCAAGTACAGCTCATGAAAGCATCAAGATGTAAGGTTTGGTTAAGCCAGTGCACATAAGCAGTCCCTGCCCCTGACAGTGCACTCTGACAAAACACTTTGATGCTGAAACAGCTTGCCCCTTATCAGCTAAGCACTACTGAATTCATATCAGTATGTACATCAATAGCTGAACCATTCTGTGGAGAACTCAGTTGTCTTGCTAGGTCCATGTAAAAGCTCCTGCCCTTGTTTGACCTACCTGATCAATGCTTGGTCAGGAAGCTTCAGACGCATTATGGACAGCAACATCCTCATAGGAGCTAACAGATCTAATGTTATGCGTTATATGTGTGTTATATATACATATATATTTTATATATTTGCATCTATATCATTAAAAGAGATACATTATGTTGTGTATGTATAATGTAGTTTATATGTTATGATATAAATAACGAAAAAAGAAGGAGCAATTAATTCCATTTATGAAGAAGCAGTTGACTGTCTTTTTTGCTGCTAATTAGTATGTTTCAATGGTAAACATAAGGGAACAATACTGTAATACAAAACTGGCACCATTAGAATTTGAGCAGTTGACCATATTACACTGAGAGCACAAAACAATGTACCTCAGGAAATTAATTTTCTATGAAACTTAATTTTGTCTGCGAAGGCTAGTATACAAACCACATAAAATCCACTTTTGCCTTGTAATTCTGATAATGTTGTGGAAGGTTATAAGAAATAGATTTGGCCGCAAGAAATATCTATGGTGAAGGTGAAACTCTTAAGGAGCAAAGTTTTACTTCCTTGTGCTGCAGGCACAACCACAGTGAAAAGCCTTCGTCAAGAATGGTTTATCATTCCTTACAGATTTCCTTTGTAATATTGCCAAAGTCAACTTCAAAGATTTCATAGAAGTTATGGTCGGAAGGGACTTTCAGATCACTCAGTTGAACTTCCTGGTACACCACTAGCCAGGAAGCACTAACTAAATTCCTTATAACCACCTAAAGATCTTGGGTGCAGCAAGTATTTCAGGAGTCCAGAAGACTTGAAATAGCCAATATTAGAAGAACTGGGGAATTTTAGTTAAGTTGTCATTAATGAAAGAGTGGAAGGGTCCACTGTAGTTCAATAAAGAATTAAGGATGAAAATAAGATTAACATTATTTATTATGGTCTCATGGAGATTGGACCCCATCAAATGAAGCTATTACTTTTTCTTTTCTTCATAAAATTAGTTCTACTTACAAAAGACAACTGCATTGTTATAGTATATTTTGACTTCTCCAAGGCATACGACTTAGTGTCACATAACATTAAGATTAAAAAGCACAGGTTATATAAATAAAAACCAGGATTGCAGATATATCTGAAGTGTGGTTGATCATAAGGTAATATCAAAGAGCATTCCCAGTGAAATTCCAGTGGGACGAGATTTTGGTTCAGCATTGATATTTATATGACAGGTCTGAACAGTGTTGTAGAGTCCTTGCTGGTAAAATATGCACAGGATTTAGAGATCTATGAGGCCAAAAATTACTGTTGTAGAGTGACCTGGATAATTTGCTTAAATGGCCATGATCTGACAGGGTGTGCTTTCATACATCTAAATGCCAGGTATTAAATTGGAGACTAAGGAATACAGTCTCTTCTTAGAGGATGAGAGAATTTACTCTGCAAAGCAATAGCTCAAAGGAGGATTATGGGGTCATTGTGGATAATTGCCTTAACAGGCAGCCTCAGGGCAAGCCGTGGCAGAAAGCAAATGCAATCCTTGGGTGTATAAAAAAGAATAATATCAGAGAGAAATAGGAAAGCCTTCTGCAGCTTGTGGATGGGATCCTGGTGAGGTGTTGATATCTAACTCCACTGCAGATGAAAGAGGCTTCAAATCCTGGTGCTTCTGCTGACTCTGATCTGCACACTTGTGTTGGTGGAATGGAGGACGTTGTAGCTCGCTTCAGAGCATCTTCCCCAAAAAAGTTGAACCCAGGCTGTTAGTTACATTAAATTGCAATTATTTCCCAAAACAGGAACTTGTGACTGACCTCTTCATTAATTCTCAGTGTAGGAGCTAGTTATGCAATATTTAATGTATTTTTTTTCTTTAATAGGAGTAAAAACTGCTGTACCTGCTAGGAATTGAAAGTAGTATCAAAACAAAAAGGCATCTGTTGGCAAAGAATTATAAATCATTAGGGACATATGCTATCCAGGCTTCTTCTCTCTCAAGGCTTCATTGGAACAACATGCAGAAAGAAATAGCCAGTATCTTAACAGCAACAGAAAAAAAAATATGTACATAATTTGGTTTTTTTTTTCTATAGCGGCATCTTTGCTTACATGTGATCAGATTATTAATCAAAAAAATGCAATATGTAGCTATAAAACTGGCTTTTCATCACTTTGTCATGCACATAAAGAGATGTGCATTTTACATGCTGGAAAAATGCCCTCAGCACAGCAAATAACATTTATACAAACTCTGGAAAGGCAGAATTCCATATCTAGTGCTAATGATGTTTAGCGTCTGACAGAAAGCCTAAGAAGGAACTTTAACATGTACTATTAGTACTATGCATTTTAGGTAGATATTGAGCACCCAGTTCCAGTGTGATGAATGTACACATAAACCTCAAAATTAGTCTTAAAAGCATATAAACCACTTCAGTTGTTAAGATTTTCTAAAACCCACGTGTGTGGGTAATATCACTAAAAGCAGGTATGTTGGATAAAAATGAATGATGTCCCTTTTCCAGTATAAACCCAGAAGTTCATCTTCCAGTGCTGTTTATAAATAAAAGAGAGTCAATTTGCTTAGGATCTGCAGGACATTTGGGTACTCCATTTAGATAATGACAACATTTTTAACACAGCTATCACTCATTAGGTCAAGAGGTTGTGATTAATCAAGAACTGTTTTGGTTTCGTCTGATAGACATCTAGTCTTTTTAGTTTACAGTTGAATGAAGATGGCTTCAACAGTTTACAGAATAAGCTGCAATGATACATTAGACTGAAATTGAGATGGAAGAGAGATGTGTGATCTATTTTAACCATTCCATTTGCATTACAATGTACTGTGTGTGAATTAGTCTAGGCATTGCTAAAGTAAATTAAAATCTGCTGGGAATGTGTGAATGCATTACACAATAGGAATGCACTGGCAAGTTACAGCTAGGAGTCTGCTGAATGTTACCAGGCGTTATTGTTGGTGTTTGGACTAAAAGAGGAGAGGTTTTCTGTTTTACTAACAGCTGACTGGCTAGTTAATAGCTGATTGTGAGAGGAAGAAACTTCAGGCAGAATGGGATATGACAAGAAAGTCTCATGGGAAAGGCTGTTCCCATGGCATTTTAGGATCAGTATCCAGACTGAGGCAGTATAGGTCTGGTCACATAAACTGTAGAATGAGCATTCACACTTTTGGGTGATCGACAAAAATGAAACCTCCAAACACTTGGTTGTGGCATAAAATGCCTCAAGGTACTGTAAAATCTTAAGGTCATGGTCTAAGATTACCTATCAGCATTTTCCTGTAACCAAGCTCTGATCCAGTTTTCAGGGCTATCGTAGAGTTCTAAAGAGAAATGTCTCAAACAGCCAAAAGGAGTGTGTCCCACTGAAGCAGCCCTCAGTCAGTAGGAAATGAAAATGTGTAATTAGCTACTCACATGATCTGTGAATACATGATTTGCACCCACAGCCATCAATCGCATTTGCAGTCTGCATGCAGCACTTCCTCAAAACTTTGTAGCACCTTCCTAAAAATCATATTGCCACAGCCTACATTGTGTAGAGGTTTCTTATTGTTCACCTTTGTATAATCAAGTAAATTATCCCATATTAAGTGCAAATGCAGTGTAAAGGTAATAAAAATAATACATAGTACTGCATAGTTTTCTGATTCTTAATTCATAATATGCTTATGTTGTTGTATTCATAGGAAAAAAATGGGTGAAATCTCTGGAATCACCTTTCTTTTTTTAATACATGGACTTTGGAGGGTGCAGCCTGATGAAGTACCGTCATCTTGTTCCGATTCTCCTGATCACATTTATGCATACAGACACACACACACACACACATGCTTATGCACTTTCTTTCAGACGATGCTGACAGGTTGAAGGCAAAGCAGCACCAGGTGAACAAACAGAAACCCCTCAAAAGTTGTCATAAAACCAAATCCCATTATTTTCACTCTTCCTCTTTCTCTCCAGATCATTCAATAATTCTGTGCTAAGCGCTGCCCATGTGCTTCCTTTAATACTACAAACTAACAATAGGAATGATTGCAAAATACACACACTGGAATCTGTGTGACCTCTGATGTTGTTATTGATTGGAGACATCTGAAAAAATACTGTAATGATACATTGTTGTAATTAGCATTACGAATTCCCCTGGTTTTAATTAGAGAACATGCACTAGAAAGTCCAGAAGCTGGATATAAACTGCTTCATGGTTGTAAAATGATTTATCGACTTTTTCCACACTTGCCAAAGATTAGCACTGGTTAAGAAAATCTGGGAGGCTCTGGTGATCCATCAGTACCCACAACCTGCTCTAGACCAAAACATCTTCCCCAGGAGGGGAATTCCTCTCTGAGACGTTCTCTTGCGCACTCTCGCTTGCTCTCTCTCAGGGGACACACTTGTCCTGCTTTTGGCATGACTCAACCTCTTGTTGAGTTGACCTTTGCCCCTTTAAATGAAAGGGTCTCATGCCCTGGAAGCTGACTCTTTTGGCAACTTCCACCCAACTAGAACCTTATTCTCCTACAGTAACACTGAAGAAACACAGCAAAATATGTGCATGAATTACTGATAAAGTAATATACTTGGGGGAAAGGAAATGCCGGACAGACCTAAAGCTCCTAAGCAGGGTACATCAAAGGGTGCATTACACATAGCTAGAGGATTAATGTCCATTTATCTAATTAATGTTTTTATAATTTAACATACTATTAGAGATATTTTAGCGAGAACAATGCTTTCAGATAAACCTACAAATTCTAACCATTAGGAAGCTGCTTCTCCTGATTCTGTTAATAAGAAGCACATCCTAAGTAATCTGTGAAAAGTCAATGCTTTCAGAATATACCAGGAAGGCAGGAGATTATTTTCCTCCTGATTTTCAGAAGAAACCTCCAGACACAATAAAGAACAGACTACCAAGAACTGCAATGTTTCCTGAATGAATGTACAGGGAAAAAAACAAATAAGTGAAATGTTTTAAACAACTAAAATGAAGGATTTTTATGGGAAAGAGGAACTTCACTATGAAAAGTGAATCAAAGGAAAACAGGCTGCTAAGAAGACAAAACAACCTAGGTAGCATAATTGCCCCTGTCTTAATTTTTTATAATGTTTGATAAAATCTGGCAATTGATCCTGCAACAATACCGCAAATAATCTCATCAGCTACCAGCTAATACTGTCACTGATATTTTGGAAAAGGAGTCAGTTCCATACTCAAGTTAAAACCATGTGACTGCCAAACACTGAGTAACCAATACAGGTTCAAAAGCAAAACCAGAAAATGTGAACAAAAATTGTCCTTACATTCCCAAGTTGTCTGTGGAGAAAAGCTCTGTCCTTGTACCGTTTCCTCTGGCAAGTGGGTATCTGATGCTGTTGTCTGCATTAAACAGCAGTCACCCCACCAGGGCTCTAACAGACCATGGCCGACTACCCTTTTGCTTGCGGCTGGTAGGAAGGAAGGCTACAAATTCCTCTTTGTTATAAAATGTCTCAGTATGGAAAGGGTCCAGAGGTTCCAGTAAAGCATTTGGAGGCAGACCTTTAAAAATATGCAAGCATCTTATCCCCCAGTGAGCTAATGAGATTCCACCTTCAAACCCTGACCCTTGGCCCCACCACACTGCTTTTGGCTGGCTTTTGCTCCTGATCTTGTCTGATCATGTGTTCCTCACAAAGTCCTTTGCTTCAGAGATTATTTCCTAGCAATATGCTATAAATAAGAATACAGGCTACTCTTTGTAAAGGGCTTGAATTTGAGGCTGGGTCCTATGGTGGAGAAAAGTAATTGAATCTGTAGCTGAAGCTACACTCCTTTCTGGAGCTGCCCAGGGGCCCAAAGCAAGACTGGAGATAGGGAGGCTGTTCTTAGCTCTTGCAATGAGGGAGCTGGATGTGGATATGGTGGGGTGGCCACACTCCCACAGTGGTCTACATGGTTGCACTTCAAGGATAACAGGGTGTTTATTGCAGGAGTGACTTTGCAGCACCCATATATCAAAATAAAAACATGTGTTTTACAGGAATATATTGAAAACCCTGATTTGGCAGTTTGGGCCTTGAAAAGTCTTGACAACAGCTCAAAGTGCATGAGATTTTTATTTTAAAGAACTTCATGGTTCTTTTTCTTGACATAGAGTTTGTGTCCAGGGTGAAACCAGAAAGAAGAAAAAGTACTCCAGCTTACAAACACAGAGTTGAAGTAAAGCAACTCCAGCAACTCCAAAACTTTCTAAATGAGGCTTAGGAAACCCCTTGCAAATATTAGGGAAATAACTTTTATACCACTAATACGGTGGATATCTTATTCTCATTTTACGAAGGGTGAAAACAAATTAGAAAGATGCTGTCTTTAATTAATACTGTCCTTCTACCTGGCATTAGAAAGAAGTTACATTTTTGCCCCACTCATTTGATGCATGATGATACATCACATTCAGTCCATTACATGGCCTCCACAGTGGCAGCCTCTTCCACATGATCTATCCCTCATGCCCTGCTTTGTGACTGCTCTGTGAAGCATGATCCTTCCCCCTGTGCAGCATCTCACTAATGTCAAGGAGGCACAGGTGGAGAAGTTCACACAGAGTAATTTGCAGGAGGTGGCATTGGGAATACAACGGGAATTAGCAAGAGGCTCGGCAGTAAGGATAGAAGCTAAAATTAACTAGATTCAGAAACTCAGAATGCACTCATTGAATTTTTACCTTATGAAGCACCTTCCTCCTGTGGATCTTCTGCAAGGAGGAGCAAGCTGCCCTGTTATCCACAACAGCCTCTGGAAACTCTATGGGGCTCTGTTTAGGCACAGGGTTGGCAGCGCCGGGCTCCCCTGGCCACTGCAGGTGGGTCACTGTACCTCTTCCTAATGTCCATCTCTGTGAAAAGCAATTCAGTAGATCTGAAGGGAGAAAAGGTTTTGGTTCTCATCCAGCAATATGCCTCCCTGGATAATAGGACACCATTTGCCCAGAGACCCCCAAAACCCAGAGCATAGGCCACTATTTCAATCCAGCCTTAACCCTCAGAGCCCCTGTGAGAGGCAGACACCCTCGTGCCAACCCAAACTGCCTATGACACATGACATGGGGGAATTGCAGATTCCCATGTACAGAGGGCTGAGCCAAAGAGACCATTTAATCTGCAGATCAAGGTCTTAAGTGAAAGAAAATACATAAGAACTACCAGTAACACCATTTCTCACACCAGCACTCATTTATGTCTTTGCATCATTTCTGGGGAGCAATGAGCTTGTGTTTGTATAGCCCTTGAGAAGGATGAGGTGTCTGGGATCTTCTTGTGCCTTTCTGCTTCTCTGCTGTCCTTCAGCTGCTCAAACTCAGTGCAAAATGTTATTTGGAGAGTTTTTGGACACTGCTTTCCAGAGCAGGCATTGCACAACCGAGTTAGGACTCTTTGCCTGCACAGCAGAAAAATAAACTGGGCTAAGGTTTCTTCAGTTCAACAGTAATGGGGTGGGATTTCATTTAATTTAGTTAAATACTGTTGCTTGACAGAATGAAATGTGATCTCTATGGTGGAGATTAAAACTGGTGGACCTAGTGCAAACTATTTTGGGTTTTTAATTATTCTTCTGGTGAATTATCCTAATTAAATTTGTCAGACAATCATAGGATATACCACTTGTGTAGAAACGGATAATAGCTGGCCATTCACCTCCCATCTACTAGCTATTATATTCTCCAGATAAAAATCATCTGCCACTGGAAAAAACCAGCATTTAAAATATTGAATTTAAGGCACAATCACATAATTAACTTTTTCTTAAGCTTGGAGAAGGATGGAGAAATAGCTGTAATTTATAGAGCTTTTGCCAGATTATGTTGTTGGTCACACCCAGGGTTGTACGTGAATACAGCTTGTTGGAGAGAGGCCCTAGCACAACACATTATTTGGGAAGGGGAAGGGAGGGAAGGGAAGGCAAAGATGTTTTCAACTTCTTTTCCAGTTTGCTCAAACAGATAATTGGCCATCTACTGGACAAAACATTACTTCACCATCTTAAAAACTTGGCTGCACATAAAAAATCCTTTCATGCTGCAGCTTGGCTTTGAGCAGTTAACTTTTCGCCTAATAACAGCAATAAAATGAAAGTCAAGCCACAATAATTCCTCTCACCAGACCTCAATGACCTAAAATATGTAGACTCCTTTGGAATTCTATTAACCTCAGTGGTTTCTGATGGATATTATTTATGCAAACATCATCCACTCATCTATATGGAAAATTTTTGATAGACAGTATTAGAATTTTATATCATACATGTCTAAACTTGCATTTCAGACCACTTTAGTCATACTGAAGAATAGGATTTTTGACCTTATAAGCTGTCATTTGCAATTTCATACATGGGCTTTAGTTAGCAACTAGCATTCCCAAGTTGAATTCCAAATATTTTTCTGCATAATAGCCAAATGTCTGCTACTGCTAGAGATAAAGACACCAGAAAGCAAGAAGCAAAACCAGATCAAAAAAGCTAAGCAGCTTTATTCTATTTTTGGTTCTTTGATGGAAAGATTTTGAAAAACAGACATTTTAAAACTTCCGATAATGCAAAAAAACCCCCCACGTGTTTAAGAACTGTTTTTGTCCCCATACAGGATGCTAAGAACCATGGCCTGATCCTCATGTCAGTGCCCTGCTGCTTCATTGAGCTTTTGAACCAACTTTGTGGCTCCCAGGGAACTTGTGCTCTCCTTCTACCCGCCTGGGACAACCTGTCCACAGGAAGGTGATGCGACAAGGAATTACATTGCTACTGCTGGAGCAACCTAGGAAGAGCAATAGCAGTCAGAAGGCTTCTCTAAGTTATTTTAGGAGAGCAAAATGGTGACTGGAGACACACAGATGGCCTGAAGGTGGTAGCTCTCCATGCACTCCTTCCTGCTGCGCCTATGTCCCATGCAGCCACACACTCACCTCCCCCCAGTGGGATGGGGGAGAGAATGGGAAGGATAAAAGTGAGAAAACTCATGGGTTGAGATAAAGAGCTTTTAATAAGTAATACAAAAGCCATGCACACAAGCAGAGCAAAACCACTTCAACATCAGCAGGCAGGTGTCCAGACACTTTCAGGAAAGCAAGGCTCCATCACGTGTAATGGTTACCTGGGGAGACAAAACGCATCACTCCAAGCATCTCCCCTTTCTTCTTCCCCTAGCTTTATATGCCGAGCATGATGTTATACGGTGTGGAATATCCCTTGGATCAGTTGGGGTCAGCTCTTCTGGTTGTGTCCCCTCCCAGCTCCTTGTGAATCCCCAGCTTCTTCGCTACTATGAAGAACTCTACCCCTGCCAAAACCAGCACATACTACCTTTCACCAGAGTCACTCAACCAGACCAGAAAATACAGCTCCAAATTTTTGTCAACAGCTGCAAACTGATGAGCCATTTTAGATGCAGTGGTCCAGAGAGGTACAGGTTTGCATGGTAGTTCAAGAATTTAAACCTATTTTTTCCCCCATTTACTCATAGAACAATTACTGGGGGAGTGTAGAAGGGAGCAGTCTTGAATTTTAGTTTCTGCTCCTCATGGTCAAGATGTTTAATCAGATCATCAATGTGAAATGCATTTCAGTCACGGCATGGGGACCAGGGATGCCTCCGTGGTGCCTGGGACTCAGCCTCAGACGCCCTGCTTATATGATACCTTGCCATGCCCAGCTCCTGCTGCCTCTGTGGAGCAACGCTCGTGCAGAATGGGTGTGCAGGATGGCACATAACCTCAGACCAGCCTGATGATCCTAAGTGGTAGGAGATCTCATCTCCCTCTGGCTGAGCAGCAAATGGCCTACATCCTCTTGGTAATTGCTTGGACAAGAAGGGCATGATCTGCAAGGAGAGCAGCAGCACCTCCTCCCACCAGTCTGCAAACACCACTGAGCTGTGAGCATCTTTGCTTTGTTGGGGCCAGTTTCCGCCAGTCGCTGCCAAGCCTTCCCATAGAATGGGTGTCCATGGGCTCCCAGGTGAGGGGGTCAAGTCCCATATCTGCTGAGTTTCTATGTCTCAGGCAGTGAGATACCCTGCAGCTCACATCAAGGTGGTTCTGAGCATGGGGACAAGGTAAACTGCAGTCACTCTCAACTGCTTCAGATCTAGTGCAAAGGTACGTACTCAGCCCTTAAGCCTTAGGAACACGTTGAGCGAGTGTTTAGACTGCATTTCTGCCCGTAGACACATTGTGTCAGCCCATTCTCTGCTTATTCCTTAGCTCTCCCTGGTTTTCAATTCCTTCAGTGACCAGAGATCCAGTCCCTGGCGCGGTCAGAGCCACTTTGGGATGGAGAATGACCTTCAGTTCCCAGTTATGCCTCTCTCTGTACAGCACAACTGCACTGGCTGGTCATGCTGTTAGATCATATTGCAAATTCATGTCTAATTTGACCCTGAGGTCTCCTTCAGCTTTGCTGCTTTCTAGGATTCTCCCTCCCTTTGAATGTCTGTGTTTCAAATTACGTTTCCCTGGGTGTACTGGGTTACATTTTCCCATGAATGTCACTGTTATTTTCCAGTTCTAGATGTTTAATCACTCTACTTCCACGTTTGTTACCTCTGTTTTCATTGGTGCTTCCAGCTCCTTCAGATGTATGGGAATAAGGACTCTGAAAATAGGGCTGTAGTACTATCTGCAACTTCTTTCTTTGTTATTAAAATTGTCCAGTGCCCTTTCCCTCTGTGCTTTATTGAAAACACTAAAGAAAACGTGGGAAATATCCTCTATGTGACAGAAACTGTCAGTTTGTCTATTTCCCAGCCTTTATTAGTACCTCTTTAGCATCTCACAGTTTTAGAGTCAGTTTTTAACCAACCAATCAACCAGGCCCATGTGAAAGCACATGAAGAAAGAGACCTCAGAAGACAATCTGTTAATACTTCGATGAATTTTACACTCTGAAAAATGCCTTATTTTCATAGACTACTGATTTTTGGGGTATTTTGTAAAGGAAATCTTGTGTGATGAGTCATCTGGCTTCCACACATTCCCAGCTCAGAGGTGACGTCCCCTGAGGCCTGGAGCATGAAGCAGCAACCAGTTGCTGAGACAGCAACCAGTCTGAATCTGACCAGAACTGGATGCAGCTTTTAGTGAAGGAGAACTGCCATTGGCTTCGATGGCACTTGCCTTGATTGCTTCTAATTTGTCATTAAGCTTTCTCCACAGTTTTCATTACAATTTTGATTTAATGTAATATTTGTATTTCAGTAATAGTCCATCATCTGTGTCAAGGAAACTGTATTTACTCTGACAAGACAATCCTGACATATTTGTAAAGCCTTTGTTTTTTTTCTGATTAATCAGGAGAGGATTTCAGGCTACTTCTCCAACATTTAAAGGATCAAAATGTAGTGCTACTGAAACCCATGGGCATGGCAGAGTGATTTCCCAGTCACTCCAAATGAAGAAATTCAGATCAGATATAATATTGTATTCTTAAACCAGAACTATTAAGGCAGCTTGACAGGGCAAAACAATAGGGTGGGGGAAAGTGAGGTATATCTAACCCACCATAATAGGTATTAGAAAATTCTACCAGTGTTAAAGGAGCAGTACTAACAGGAGAGATAAGACCTTAACTACATTTTCTGCTGTACATGCTGTGTGCCAGCAGATCACATCATTTTTTCCGTCATCTTCAATATCTAGTTTGGTTTTGTATTTGCTGTTTGTGAACAGAGTGCAGAACAAACATGTACGCCCAGGGCAAGTTTCCTCTGAGGTTTCCAGGCCTTTTAAGAGAACTAAACTTACACACAAAACAGCCACAGATAATGAATTAATTTCATTGCTTCAAGGTACTTTCAAATTTTATCACATATGTTCACAGTCCCTTTCATTTGATGTAGCTAAGTGCTCCTTGTTATATTTTACATTCAAATGTTTCAATTGAAAATTCAGTATGACAGAAAGTAAATAAAAAGGGATTATTTTTGAACAAAGCAAACAAAACCATTAATTTCTCAATACCATCTTTTGTGAAACAAATCCCCATGAAAAAATAATGTTTTAAAAAAGCCATCCTTTCATTAGATGAGTCCCAAAAATTGAGCTGTGGCCCCTTGCCATGGCACTGCCCAGTCCCATATTAAGGACTGTTCACTTCTAAACCTTGTGGCTGGTGGTGGGATGCTGCTGTGCCTTTGCTGCCCTACCCAAGTTTTGCCAGCACCCACAAGAAATAAACCATTTCAGTGTTCAGGCTTTCCTTGGTGTTGAACATAACCAGGGAGACCAGCAGTATAATCAGAGCATTGGTGGCATTATTTATCAATGTATGATCATCTGCAGCCAGCTCCAAATCTTGCCATGACAAGACATAAGGGCATTGGAGGCTACTGGTTTTGATTTTCTAAGCTCCCCAAGAGTCAAATGTTTTGTTCTTAAAGCTGACATTAAAAAAAAATAACCAAAAGGAGAACATGCCCATAATCCCATTCCCAGAGGCCAGATTTTATTCTCATTTGCTCTAAAACCAGGAACAACAATAAAGTGGCACCAGTCCGACTGGGCTTAAAATCAAATCTCTAACCTTGTACTTTAAGATAGATCCCAACGCTGAAACAACGCAGTGGTAACATCAGGTTAAGTTCTGTCTCTCTCAGTTTTGTCAGTGTATTTTCCATCACCTTCAGTGGGGCCAGGATTCCACTCTGAATATTTTGCTTTCTTTGAGGGAAGAATTTGCATTCACGCATTCAGAGGCAAGTACACTGATTTGCTGAAAGTACTGTCTGTGCTGAGTGCGGAAACACAAACAAGACACAATCGGCTGCATTAATCCTCTCTGTTGTTTTTTGAAGTAAAATTGCAGATATTTTTTTCCCCTGACTTTATTCCTCATCTTTGCAACAATATAAGCATGCTTTAAATATAATCTGTGTGCAGAACAGGGTTAAAACATAAAATATCACAAACCCAAATCCCTGCACCAAGGGACCAGGGACTCGGGAAAAGAAACTGCTAAATGCTTCTTGTCAGTCTAGAAACTATGCCACTGTTAAACCTGCTCATTTCAGAGATTTATTTTGCTAGAAAGGATTTTAATCTTCACATTTCAGTTCCTCAGAGGAGGAAAATCTTCCAAGTTCAGAGTCTGCAGCAGTGGTGAATCAACTATTGTAATATGCTGCCTCTTAAAATACTTCAGGGTAGTCAGGCATTAGGAAGGCTCCTATTTTGTGTGAACTGATCAAATACAGATGTTGCCAAAGAGTTGACCTTATTGACCTTGACTTAACTAGAGATTGAATGGCAGACAGACGGTCAGTAGTAGGGTGAAACCATGTTTTGGCGGTAGGGTGTAAATGCATATACAGTTTACAGGATGTGAATGACACCGGGCAAACATCTGTTCTGTTGATAAATACTTGTTTTACTTCCAAACATTTTATCCCAGGGAAATACAATTAAACATGCATACTGCCCAATATTGTTAGGTGTTTTGTGTGCATGTTGTGGTCCTGGAAAACTTGAAGTAGAAAAATATTAAAAATGGTACTAACTTTTCTCTCTTCCTGCAATATCAGGTTTCATATAAAACTCATCAGCTGAGCTGAGTATTAGTCTTGATCAATGGCAGGAAACCAGGGGATCAAATGTTAATAAATCAGAAACAGATACCTCCACTTGAGCTGAGATATATCACCAACCTGAAAAATAGGGCAAATTATTTGACAACTTTTATATGCATATGCCTGGAGAAAATGAAAGCTTTACATAAGATTCCTTGAAAGCTGAAACAAAGAGCAAGCATGGAGAAAAAGTAGCTTAATGAGGTAGAACACAGAACATGAAATAAGAGTCCTAGAACCACCTTCATTTTCTTTGGGACTGACATTATAAGAGAAGATAAAACGAAAAGGCTTTAGCTAACACCAATGCATTTATACAGCAAATTAGTTCTATCCTACTGCTATTTGGTGCTTGGGTGAAGGTAATGAAGTAACCAACTGGGCCTTTTTTAAGCTCCTTTTTCTCAGGAGCTAAATAGTAACATCACAATTCTAACAAAACATTTACAGTAAGTCTGAAGTGCTCAGGGACGTGCAGTGCTCCTGAGAGTGTGAAAACTCATAAAGGCACAGTGACCAGCTTTAAGGTATGATACCTAACTATGCTAGTTCAATGTTCCTTACATTCATTTCAGACCAGTATCCTTGGAGTGTGGTCTTCTCTTTAAATTGAAACTATTTGCTCCTGTGCATAGCCTACTAAATTTAATTAGAAAATCCTGGTAGACCAGCAGGACAAAATTTCCCTTCCTTCCTATTTTCTCATTCCACAATCTATCACCTAGAGTAATTAGGACCAGCGAGGGATCATCTTCACTGGATTAACCTTAACTAAATTGTATGCATCCAACATGTGCTCTTTTGATTAACTTGAGCCTGGACTGCTGCCTATGGTACGCCCACCTTGTAATTCTACATACTTAATTAATTTCAGATGAACTGAAAAAAGGATACGTTGAATTCTCCAATTAAAAAACTAATATTAGTTAATGTATTTTAGCTTAACTTTTCATTCTCTTCCTGTACGGGGATGGGAAAAACAGAAAATGAGAGGTGGAAGTGAGGAAGCTTTGCCAATAAGCTTGTAATGACTTTTCAGGGCCTGATCCTGCAGCAATCTAAGCAGATTATTTTCCCCCCTGACAAGAAGAGGAATTTTGGCCAAAGTATCAGTCCCTACATTTAAAGTATAAAATGCAATAAGCAGGAACAGGATTCTTTTTCTCTTTCAAAATGATAAATAAGCATTATTTAAAACCTCCTCACCTTAACTCAGTTTTCCATATGGTTTCACTCATGCGTGGGTTTTCCTTGTTATTAAAAAAAAATATTATAATGTCACTGGCTGTGGGCCCAATCCTCCAGGCCGTAGTCCCACAGGCATATTTTTCTCTTCTCTACTGTCATGGGGAGCTGCCTAACAGCCCTGTCTTGCATGCATTTGCCCAGATAAGTAACTTTGCTTTTGAATCTAGCCCTGGTGAATTCAACAGCATTTATCAGAGGAGTTGAATGACTCATGTAGAAAACTATTTGCAGAAATAGGTCCTAAAAATGTTACTGGAAACACAAAGAAATATTCAAAGAAAGACAGAAGGAAAATACTGTTCCCTAGTTCATTTTGACTGGAATTAACTCAGTTGCTAATAATAAAGCAGGGCACTCACTCTACTCCGAGCAAATGGCAGTGAATACTGAGCTTCTTTCTTTTAAAGCGTAGCTCTGCGAAAGTTTCTCTCCAAGGCTGCTAAACGTGTGGTTTCACTATAGTTGGTAGGCTTAAAGTGAAACCTGCATTGAAGTATTTTGCTGAAATGGAGATTGGCTGTTTGGCGTCCTTCAAGATTGAGAATTAAGTGTGAGCAAAATCAAGTTCACAGGAAACAAGATCTAATCAGTCAAATGTTTTTAAAATTAATTCTGTCCCTGTAATACCATTCACTGTTTCCACTACAGAAATCAATATTCTAACAAATGCTGTCAGAAACAAATATCAGATACATAATTCTGTTGATGGCATCCCCAAGGTAGCTATCAACACGTGCACACTCTATATTAACTGCCCGCACTTGATTTTTCTACTAATAACAACAAATAGCTGTAGACAGTAAGATGGCCTAGTAAGACTTTTCCCCCCCTAATTACTATTTGATTACTTCAGCAAATCATCAAATGGTATTTTGTTATATACATATATTCATTATGAATTAATATTTGTCTACTATTAAGAGATGGTGAATTATTTGCTGCTGATTTGATTTCTAGTCTTTCAAAAGTCACAAAGAAACGTATTAGGTAAGAGCATTAGATAAAATTTTCAAACCATCTAAATAGTTAATGAGCCTTTGCCTCTCCGCAAAAGGTACTTTGACACCTTAATCAGTTTGGTAATCTCCCAAGTCATGTGGATACCTTTGATAATTTTACTTCCCATTTGTACTTCATTAAGAAAAAATAGACAAAAGTTTGCATAGTAAAGTCCCTTATGACATTGGAAGAAGCAATTATAGATAGCCCTTAAGTAAAATTGTCAGCATTTGGGTCATTTTAAAACCATAGAACATGAACACATGCAATTCCTGCCAAATTTCCTTTGATTATATTCATTTCAAGCAAAAAGTATAATAAGCTTACGTTTTAAATGGCAGCTTTACAAATGTCTGGAAAGATGCAAAGAATACTTGTGATATAGAAAAAAGCAATGAAGAGTACAGAAAATAAAGGCTTCTTAGTACCAACTTACCTCATAGCCAGGGAGTATGCGAGATCTTGTGGCCGAATACATTGTTTTTATTAGTGTCAAGTACTTGATTTAAAGTAAGACCTCATCACCTTGCAGAGAGATGTTTTTCCTGGGGTATATGCACGTATCTATTTATCTGTTGAGTGTGAGTATATATATACACACACCTAGCAGTAGGCCTGGTTAATGTCGGCTTGACTGAGAGAGGATGTTAGTAATTACAATTTCTCTAAACACTACTTTAGCATAGTTTAGTATATCAGCTGGCTTCTGCTGCTAGAGGACCTGTGCTGCCTACTGGAAGTGGCTGCAAAGCCAAAAGCCACAATAAAGGCCATTTCCATTCAGTGAAGCTCAGTGGCTTTTTGCTGTTGATTCAAGAGAAAGGGATTTTTTTGGCTATTTTTTTAGGGTGCCCACAGGGGGTGGGGAGCATCTTTGGGCAATGCTGCATGAGGAAGCCCAGAGCTAGTGCAGAATACAGGCAGCAGCTACTGAGCTGGTGTATCCCCGATGGGAAAGACCAGGGAAGCAGAGCTGTAGACACACTGCCAGCGCCCACTGAGCAGGAGCTGTTGGCATGGATGAGAAATTACTCTTTGGCTGACGCTGAAATAGCATCCGTGGCACTTCTGCAGGAACTGAAACTCTCCCCCACCTGCACAGGGAGGCTTTTGAAATGGACTTCCTCTGATTCCTCGTTCCTTCCTCATGAATGTGTTTTTGAAGGATCACCCTGAAACAACAACCACAAGCTGAGAGTTAATACAGCAACTGATGCTGCAAACTCTTACACAGTTATTTTTCTCTTTCACAGGCAACACTTCTACTGTTTTACAAATATTCTGACTAAGGCTCTTGTGCATTAACACTAAGACAAGAAACAGCTTGCATGCATTAGTGCTAGAATGAGTACATATTAACAATAGCTTCTGGTCTTACATTTTATGAGCCCAGGAAATCAAGAGCATTAAGGAAAAAGATGACATTGCTGTTTCATGCAGGATCTGCAACCCAGAGATTTTCATGTGCAAGACCATCAGAGAAAAAAATAAGTAAAAAGTATGTTCCCTTCACATCATTTATTATTTTATGCTTAGGTCACTTTTAAATCTCTCTTTAGATCTGAGGTGTTCTTTGAAATAACAGTTTTGGTTTTGGTTTTGTCTCTCTTTTTTTTCTGCGGTCTCTACAGTACCTTCCCCATAAAAAGAAAAAGCTTGCCTGGTGATAGACTACACAGGACAACTCCTTTACATGTTCTCTAGATGAGCTGATTTTCTAAAGGTTTCTTAAACACTTCCTTACATGCTTGAGAGTTTTCTATAGTGTATCACCAGGTGGAATGTTACCCATCTTTAATATTCACCTCGAAGCATTCTTGCATCAAATCACTAATCTCTATTGTTCAGTTTTGACTACAGCATTGCTGAACAGTTTATTAAGCAAAAAGAAATGCAAAGAATGTATCAAAAGGCACAGTATTATTCTGGTGACAGCTTCCTGGTGGTCCATCATATATAAAACTAGCTATTAGGAATGTGTTTCAAACTGGCACCATAACGCATATTTCAAAGTTGTTAATTTTATAAATAGTTATTGATTGCATTTGGACTGTTTCAATAAAGTGTATATGTAATACATTACCTCATGAAAAATATTCATAGAACATCCTCAGCTACTACAACTAGGAGACAGCCTCTAGTTTTTATCAATAGTATCTGCAGCAATTAGCTCTGATATTGACCAAAATTAGAACTTGATCCTTCAAGCATTTGCACACACGAGTATTCCCACAGGGGCCAATCAATATCCTCTGTAGTCATGGAAATACTCACACGCATACGGTCAATCGTAAGTACATGTTTTTCAGGAAAGGGGTGTATTTTTCTAACAGTGAGTCATTTTTAGGGTTCAGTCCTGCTTACCCTAAATTTTGGCAAAACAACCCATGTCAGTAGGAGTAGGATTTGGGGCAAATACAAAACAAATTCTGAAAGCAGTAAACATATTTTTCCTTTTAGTGCAGTGACTGCTCTTAATATTAAGCCCTGTACTTGACATGAATAACCACCCAGCAGGGTGATAGAGAATACAAGATAACTCAGGCATTAAGTGATTTTTCCGCAGCCTACACAGTGCTTTCAATATTGACTCACACTCCGCATACTTCCAGTTGTTTTCTTAAAAGTAATGCCTTTCTTGAATGTTGTGACTTGGTTCAGTACAGAGTATTCTTGCACTGGCAAGAGCTAGTGAAATGCAGTGCCTTTTGCATCAGACAACTGTTTCTAAGCTGTAATGTAATTGGTATTATTTATTGAATGACTTCCACCAAAGGCAGAAGAAAGATAAAGCTGCTGCTTTCAATTATGCAATCAAGAAGGTAGAAAAGCAAACCTGTAGATATGGGATGGAAATAATTATATCTGATACAGCATGTCAAACAACAATAGTGTTTGTGCTAATCACATTTTAGAAGACTATTGTAGTTGATTTTAATACAAAATGGAAAACAATGAATAAAGTCTGCTGTCCTATCCCTAACCATACTGTTTAATCAACTCAGTTCTAAACCATTGTTGTCTTACACAGTAATCCAATATGCTAGTTCCAAAAGATTCTTTGCCATCACTGTTTGAGAAATCAATAGTGAAGCTAAATCAGACTCCTACCAAGAACTCTGCAGTAATGACAACCTGATATCCACTCAGCTATCAAACATTGTGGCTTGCTTTAAATTCATCTGTTACATTCACAGTTACACAGATCAAAGCTACAGTTTTTGGGAGAAGGGCTTTTGGGGGACTTCCACCTAGCATGTTTCAGCCCTCAGGGCCAGTTAGGGGCTGAGATCTTCCAGCTCTGGGTGTTATTGAGGACTGAGCACTCTGAAAATAACCTCAGTCATGCAAGAACCTCTGAGATCCTGTTGTCCATAATAAATGGAGAGAGCTGAGTCCTCCCTGGCTTCCCTAAGAAATAATGGCAGTCTTATTTCCAAACCACCCCATTAGTTGACATGCCTTCTCGCCCCACTTTTCCTGGGAGACTTTCCTCCCTGGCTCTGCCCTCCTCTAGAGGAGATTCCCAACCCTATTTACGTACTCCAGAAGGGATCCTTATCCTACCTACCTACCCAAAAGGGAACCCTTGCCCCTGCTTGCCCTACATGGGTGAGCCAGGGGCAGGCAGCATGTGTACAATTCCATGAATAGGCAGTGTGATAGGGGCCCCAAATCCCTTGCAAATGTCACCAATAATCTCCAAATTAGGGCAGTGTACAGGGCAGCCTGATTACAAAGCCAGCAAAGAGCAAACTGGTGTTTAAATATCAGTACTAAACATGCTGTATGGTTGCTTATGGAAATTGGCAGCTAGTGAATTAATCAATGTGAATTTGCTAGGCAAGAGGTAGAAATCAGATGATCTTTATAAATTATTAGAATTAGGTTTGGCTCTCACATTGATTCTCCTTGAATGACTTGTGAGTCAGTGTAAGTCTATTTGTTATATTAACTAGACACTCCAATCTTCTAAAAGATACTACCTCTGAGAGAAAACTGTGTGTATAAAATAAAAACATGCATTTTACTCCTATACAGATAACCACCAATGTGCTTAAACACTGGCAAGGTCTTTAACAACATTAATAACATTCAAACATTCATCATGTTTATGATAAGTTTATAAGATTTTAATTATTCAAGATACCAGAATATCACGCACTTTCAGCTAGCTATGGTAGCAAACCTACAACTGCAGTATCTCAACATAATGACTTTATTTGGCATTCTTGTTTTCCAAAAGGGTTTTTTACTTTTTTCATGACCATTTCCTATAAACAGATATAAGTAACACACACTTCAGGAATGTATTCATTTTTATCCTGGCATTCACATCTGTCCTTGTTTAATGCTCTGCTGGTGGTCTGGCTCAATGGTATGCCCACTGCAACGCTCATCTTAAACAATATTTACATTGATTAGGGACCCCAGTGCACTGGAGGCACTTATTAGAAAATGAACACAATATCCTGAGACAACAGCGAATACCTAACTGTTTTCTTTCTGAACAGAAAGAAATGTATAGCGCAAGTGTATAAACAATTGACTGTCAAAATGGGAAGGTGATGGAGAAGAACACTGCGTGAATGTATAACATAAAACTCCGTGTGCAAAACATGCAGTTGATAATCATGCAAGGAATGGGAGCAGCCATGTGTTTTTATTCAAATTATACAATTCTGAATACTTTCTTTTATGCATATCACAGTAAAAGCCTGTCCTACCACTAAAATCTTATACGTTCATTAAATAAGACATCAAATTGAAGTAGGAAAGCATATTTATACAAACGAAACTACGTCACAAAACATGCTTTTGCCAAAACCAAAATTGAACTGTTACTCTGTGATGGTGAGGAGAAGCCCTTAACATCACCCATTTAAAAAAAAAAGAAAAAGTAAAGAAAGAAGAAGCACTGATTACAAATTCAAATCACTCGTATGAACAGAATTATGTCTGTCTCATTGTGCTGTTGCTTTCCTTAATGTGGGCAGTCTACATTAACACCGAGTAATTTATATCTCACATAAATAGAGGAGAGCGTATGGCATGACGGCCATCTTCCCCATGTGTCTAGCCAATAAAAGCAATCAGACAGTGGTTAATAATTTCTTAAGCTACTACACCCTAACTGCTTGCAACCCCATTGTCTTCTGTGCCTTAGCAACATGTGTTTCTCAATATGGTTACTTACCTTAAGTCAATTAACATGAGGGCAAGTCCTAGTTAAGGAAAGTGGTCTGAAATGTTTGCTCAAATTATTAATCAAACCCCATGCATGATTACTCCATGATTTTTAACTTGTCCTGCATAAACATGAGGGCTACAGTTTACCCTGACTCCAGTAGTTTGTTAATATGAGTGCAAAAGATACCCTTCCCTAGTGAAGATGCTCCGGTGATGGTCCACTGCCCAAGAGAGGGAATGCAGAAATAGACTACAAAGCATATCTGCGAAGATACATGTGCCCCCCTTTGCTCTGACATCTCCTTATTATTCGAGATATATTACACTTGTTCTTTTTTCTACAGTGGCTAGGGGCTGGACTTAATTCTGTAAAACAGTTTGGAGGATGAGAAGTCTGAAGCATGTTGTCTCTGTGGGATGGCTGAGTCCAAATTCTGTGCTGCGTCTTGTTCTGGATGTGAAGGGGTCCATAGAAGTCTTTTCTGATTGTGAGGATCTGAGCTAATAAATTTGGGAATACCCCAGCTTAGTGGTGTCATGGAAAGTCATGGCAAAGCCTTGATGAAAGTGGGCTAAGAAAACCCAGAGGATATGTGGGTAAATTGCTTGAAACAGTTTAGCTATGGGACCCCAGACCTTCAATTGTGATGGTATTCATCAATGGTCACTTGAGAACAAGGAGCACAGAGGCAGTAAGGGGAACAGCAGAGATAAAGAGGATGCTTAAACAACTTCTTTTTTTGTCTCCACAAATCTGATGTTTTCATATCTATAAACACAAGAGTTTAAAAAGTCCACTTCTGATTCTTAGTAGTAAGTCCACATTTGTCAGGAAGGAAAGGTACTCACTTTTGTGTGAGCCCTATTTAGATGCTCAGAAGCATTTGGAGTACAAGCAGAGGAACAAGCTGTGAGGTGTCAGGGAGAAGGGACAGGAAATAACGTAGTGTTGTGAAGCTTGTAGTTCATCACTGGGTTTTCTTTCCTCTAGCATCAGCCTTTTCCGTCTCCAGCTGCATCCCCCAAGCAGCAAGAGAGATGGAAGAGAGCACAAAGACAGTGTGTGTCTTGCTGATGCTCCATGTCATTGAGGGGTTTTGTGGCCATCCTGGACAGGGGATCTCTGAGAGAAGCCACATCTCTGGGATTTCACAGGCACAGATTGTGTGTGATCTGAGAGGAATGGCTGATGCTATGAAGTCTGAGCTCCTCACTCCAACCCTAGATCAGGGACAGTGTGTGTCCTCAGTGTGCCATGCCACAGACCTCAGAGACATCCAGTAATATTAAAATGGACACAGAGTAAGGAGAAGCCAGCCCCTTAGTGCGGTTTGGGAATCATTTGTGAGAGATGCTGGTGATAAAAGCATGAACAAAGACAATGTTTGATTAACTTCCCCTGGCTTGGAATAGCAGTTTGTGTCTGTCTAGTGAAAAGCTGCTGGTGGAGATGCCACTCCACAAGATTTTGCTCCTTTTAAGAGAAAGGTTGTCTTTACAGCTTTCTCCTTGGTTCAGAATAGGTTTGAGGTGCCCACAATAGGTGTTGTGGTTACTCTCAGCTGAGAATCATGACAGTAGACAACACAATGTCCTTTCTTAAGACAGCTTACAAATTTGGGGCTTTTATATATACCATCTGTGTGCATATGTGCATATACCTGTTCAAGATATAACTTAGCAAAACTTTTGTGCTGATTTATTAGCTGAGGAATAACATGCAATCCTCTGCTATTTATCAAAGTATTGTTGGTCATGATGGAAAAGAAGATACTCCAATTTCAGGAAAGGAAGGAAAAACCCTGAAAAAATATATTAAGTAAAAAGCTCCCCTTTTAAATTAAATGGTGTTCTAGTTTTTTTCCAAATAGCCCCCTCTAAATCTCTGAATCCTGTACTTAGCGCCTGAATGTTCCCAAACACTTGGGGATGGGAAAGAGCAGTCATTAAATCTGTGAACCGAAAGAAAGTTTACATGTACAAAATGTCACTTTACTGCGGCATATGAGTAAGAAAACATCTGTCTGAAAAAGTGATTGATTCTGACATATGTGAACGAGGTATAAGCAAATAAAAAGTGATCCCTCTAAATCTTGTTTTGCAGTGTGTGTAAAATAATGCAAGCTATGTATTTAAGATGCAGCCTGATTTAAATATGGTTGTGTTCAATCTGTCTGTGAAATACGAGATCTACTGCCACTTTTTTGTGTCTCAGAAGTTCCCCAGGACTGTTTTATGAACTCTTTCTAGTTTATTTTTTAATATTAAAAGATGGAAAAGGTTTCTTTCTGCTTTGCTGTTCTCTACCAGTGACTCATGGGTCCCTTGCTACTCTGAGAGGAAAGTTGTTTTAGTAATTTTGGAAATAAACCTACTGCTGAGTCAGCATCCCAGCTGAATATGACAAGTTTCATATTAAGAAACACGTTAGAAATAGTAAGTAATGGTATATATCTTAGCCTCCCCCATTAAAATTAGCTGATGTGCCAGGAGCTGATTTAGCAAGTGCCTATATATATATACTAGACATGAGGAATATGTCTTGAATATTGTCAGTATGAAAAATCAGGTTTATTTAATAGGAAAGAGAATAAAAGAAATCAGGATAAAATGGAAGCAGAACTAAATATTTCCTCACAATGGCACTCCACCCCAAAATGCTTAAATGTAACCCTAAAACTGACCAATGTGAAGAGATTCTTGTGTTCAGTTTTCTCTGCTAGGTGATTTTCAAATAAGCAATTTTAGTAGCAGTTCTACATCAGTGTATACTTACAGATAAACCAGTGGGATTGTGTTACTCTGTTTATCTGGAATTCTAGCTTTTACAGAGAAAATAATTGGAAACAAAACATTTCCCAGCAATCAATCTTTTCTTACTGATTTGCTAAACATGTCCATATGTAGTTATTGCTTGTATTTGGAAGATTGGTAGCAGTTTTAAAGGAGAAATATGCTACAATTGCAAATTCAGGTAGTCATCTGGCAGTAGCAGGGGGAAGCATTTGTAATTTTTTTGGTAAAGGAAGCTCAGTAATTTACTGCTACTTATACCTTAATATCGAACAATGCTTTTTGTGGCTTATCTTTTAGTCTGTTAGAGAAGTACAGTTGATTTTGCAAACAGTACCCAGTACCTTGTTGCGGAGGAGAGAGCTTCTGTGTCCTTCCCCTCTCCACCTCTGGGCCTGATTCTGCCCCGCTGATTGTCCACAGTTCACCTCCGCAGCCCCCACTGCAGTGGCATCACCCCTTTAGTAGCTCTGAAACCTGAAAGGATTTTTGTCAGTGACTTGCCTTCAGGAAACCCAAAGTCCAATGAAATAAACAGCAGTCTTAAGATTGATTAAAATTTAGTTTGAACCTGAGTCAGCTCAGAAAGAAAAAAGCAGCCTCTGATAGGCAGAATGTCCTAAAATGTTGCAGTTCTCCCATTATGATTTCAGTTTCTAGCTCAGGGAAATGCTCCATGCTTGCACGAAATCCTTCCTGACCGTACAGAAGCTATTCACTGAAATCTTTCACTGCTTTGATTTGTCCCTTTTCTGTCTTTAAAGACCTCATCTAAAACTGGACCCAAAGCTTACTGAAGCCTTCTACAAACACATAAATATTTCCCACTGATAGTAACACGGTACTAAATACTGTAATGACTCTACATTGAAAGTGTACGCCATGACATTTTAAGCTCAAAATTTTCACAGAGAAGGAGAAACCATTAGTGCTAATATAACCTGCTTTTAAAATAGTTTTACACAGGAGTATCAAGAATTAGAGTTTTAAAAACCTTAACATTAATATTCCCTCGGACTTATTGCTAGCAAGTGACACTACGAAAGATAATGAAAACACTTACTGTAAAACTTCTGAGTCCTTTTTCTTTGCTTCCCCTTTCTCACTGTAGCATGAATATGTGGTGAAAAGTCAGAATTGTGCAGAAGAAAAATATTCCAAGACATTGTAAAAGCGCCTTCCCCACAGCCCAAGGGAACACTGACTATTTCAATAATCAGTGTGAACTTTTTGGTTATGATTTCTGTTTCCTTTCTCTGTCTCTCCCTCCCTCTCAATTTTTTTCCACCATCGTATGAGTATTACTGTTTTCTCATTAAAGGAAGTAGAAGAGCTGCCTGACAGCATTTATTTTAAGACACCAAGAAATGGGTATTAAAATGAGAGGCAGTTTAAGATGAAAATACCGGGTGGGAATTATAGTCTTAAGAGAGGGGCAGAAAGATGACAAGTACTATAGGAGAGCAAATTATAAATACTGAGCTTCTGCTTAGCATGAAAAGCAGCACCTATAGAGAACAAATTCTATGCATTTTACCTTCATCCCAGCTTCAGTAGGGATCAGTGCTCAGACTTGAATAACCGTGGGTTATCATCAGTATAATGGAATCCTGCAATTTACAGAAAGGAACAGGAAAAATGGACTTTCGCTAGAACTTTCATACTTTTCAGTCAACCTTTACTAGTCAGACATATGGACTATGTTAGCACTTCAGGTTACTGGCCCAAAGTCAACCTTGAAAATTAATTTCCCAGAAATATAGAAATTGCCATTTTTCACACCTTGGGTAGGGAAGGCCAGAACAGGTAAAGCTAAAAGTATTCAAATGCTAGTTTTGAATTAGTTGATTTCCTCTGGAATAGCAGCTCTATCAGGATGGCAGAAATTTCTGCGTACAGAGGCATGTGACCCATCACAAACCTGGTTATAATTATGGATTTCAAAACAGTATCTAATAAGCTGAGGCCCAGACAGCAGCTCACAGTAGTGGAACACGTCCAGTATTCATTAAAGATGTACAATCTAGAAGTCCAGGGTTTAAAGGCAGTTTTCAGACACAATTTTCCCACTTGTCTCAGGAATAAGGTAGAATAGCAAAAACAGAGGTAATAAAACGTGGTCAACCTCAATGACTTGGCGTGCATTCTTGGCAACAGTAAAATAGAGAGACCACAGCTTAGCTCTGAGAGTGAACTTGCAATACCCTGAATTTTGCATCCTTTTCTTTCTGTGGCTGTTTTTGTTGGACCAAAGAAGTAATCCATTTGCCCATATTTTCAAAGATGACACACCAAAACCTCATCTACCATAAAAGCACACTTAAATACACCACTGTCTCTGAGAAATAGCACATTTCTCTTTGTGAATTATTTTGATTCACCCATTATCACAAAGACTGGAAAGAGGTACTGAATATCCAGCAAAGATGGAAGAAGAATTACAGCATGGAAGGATAAACTCATGATTCTTTACTTGGCTTTTCTGTTACTGGTTTTGGGCCTATATGAGAACACCTCTGGCTAGGTCGCCTGCTAGGTCTGAACCTGTAAACCCTGGATTTAAAATCAGGATCCTCAGCTCTTGGAGGTAAAAGGTGAAGCCCATTAGTGAAGAGACAGAGCAGATTCAAGAAATTCCATATGTGCTATTGCCACAAGGGGGGAACACATCCCAGTGCCAGGGTGGGAAGTATCCAGATTAACTGTCCAGCCTACAGCTGCCAAAATGAGAACCGAAAGTGCGATGCATAAATACATACATAATCATCCAGACGAGCTTTTACCTTTGGATTGCATATTTGTAATAACTCACTCAAATGGCAGTTTAATTTACAGTAATAAAGCCATATGACTTTGCTATTATACAGTCCTTCTGCTAAAAAATGTGTCTTGACTTGGTAAACATTGCCTCCAAATGCTACTTATTCATAGAAAAACCCATTTGTATTAACAGACGGGCATTTTCTGGCAAAAGTGTTTCTTGCAAATGTACCTCTCATTGAAAAATACCCCATTTGGTGCCTTTGGAAAGAAAAAAAAAGTGTCTGTTTAGGAGACTGATGTCCCTCTATTACAAATCTATGTTGCAAATAACACTAAGGAGATTGTGACTTTAAAAGAACGAGTTTCATTGTTTAGCTTCAGCACAGTGTGAGAAGGATGCAGAGGGTGAAATCTCTGGATCATATACCAAAATAAACATTTCAAATCTAATACACACACTCAGAGAGATGTTAAAGTGTGACATTACCTAACCTAATATAAAATTTGGTACAACTGAATCTGTTAGAAAGAAAAAAAAGTCACAGGATTAGGATATATAAAATCAGTTATAAATATTTCTCTGGTCCAAGCCATTTCTAGCTTCTAAAGGTGCACAGGCAATTTGCATCGTTCTGAAACATGCTCAGAATCAGGACTGCATGTCAATATATCCTGTGACATGATGGTGTTACTCTTGGACTTCAACACCAGAGGCCTTATCCAGTCAAGCAGGGCGCAGGATTGAGCGCAGAGGCTATGCTGATGTGTAGGTGCTGAGAGAACCACTCAGCACCTTGAGGGACTGGATTGCAACTGGGTGAGACTAGCACAGCAGGGTGCAAGGCAGTAAATATTAGATTTGCCACCAAAAGAAAAAAAGAAGCCAGCTAGATATGACTCACTTCCACCAAAGTTTAGACATACGTCAAGGAACTAAAGCCGGTTGGGTCCTCAGTAAGCTGGTTTAAGTAACCAAAAACATCGCTACCATGGCAATAACTTGAGATTTTCTCTCAAAAGCAGATCAGCATTTTAGGCAGTTTTCTAGAGCAAAGCATGAAATCCTTTAAAGTAAATAGCTTCCTATTTCCTCCCTGTTGTACAACAGCATCCATCTTCTTGTGCCTGGGAATGCTGGAGTCCCAGGGACCCAGAGACAACTGGGGTGCCCACCTCCTACTGCGCGCATGGCCAGCTCTGCCCTCGCACTGCAAAGGTGCATGGGGATTTGCCAATTTGCTTGCTTTGACCAGATGAATATCTCAATTACTAATTCTCACTGAGCAGCTAGAGACAAATGCATCCACAGCTGAAAATATACTTCTTTTTTCTTCTCTTTTCTCTAGGGGTGGAAGAAGGGTTAAGGGAAGAAGAGAGACAGCGATGAGAGGCAGCTCAGTGTTTGCACTTATAATTGGATGGGATTCATTGTTGAAATAATTCCCAATTTTAAAGTGCGTAGCTTGGTTTTTAACAGCTAGCGAGGTTTTCCTCAAATTGAAAGACAAAGTCATGGTTTTGTCTTCCAGCAAAAGTTGTTTTTGCTGTCCCTTACTCATGATCCCCTAAGGTGGTTCTTGTCAGGGGTAGCAGCAGCCTGTCCTTTCTATTCCTCCACCTCCTCTGGCATCTGTCCCTCTCCCCCACCTCTGATATGCAAGACTGCACTAGCGCATGAGAAGGCAAGGTGTTTGCTTTCAAACAGGAAGGAAAAAGGACAGAGTCCATCTGGGATACAAATTTAACCACAGTTTCCTTGTATGACTAAGTGTGACTATGTACCATCCTAGTTTTCCCTTGAAAATGTGACAAGGGCAGAGGCTGGTGAATACATTCATGCTTGAAATGAATTTAAGCAACGCTGTGCTAAAGGGCAAAGAGTGCTTCATTTCAGAGAGAGGTCAGAGTCTACTGCTATCCTGAGATGTCACAAGGAACAACTAAAAATAACTGCCAGAAGTGGATTCCTCATTTGCCACGTACCAATTAAGTGAGACCCAGCATGGCCTAGGTCATGTATAGATGGCGGTGAATGTAAACACAACCTGGCTCTTGCATCCCCCCCTTCTGAACTAGCTGAGGAGATAGGCAGACCCCCCCAGCTGTTCCTGTACATATGCCTCAGTTCACTCTTCCTGTTACAGATTGATGCTTCCAGTGAGTGCTGGTACGGGGATGGATGGCATCCAGAATGACTCATAACAAAGAGCATATGGCAGGACTAGATGTAGCGATCTAACATCTGTTGCGCTGCTTATTATTAAACTTTCTCACTTCTATTGGAGCTGGTAACCAAAACCAATATTGTCTTCACAGATCCTACCTGAGGAAATCCCATATCCTCTTGGTTTTGTTACCATTAATTCTACCCAGTGAAAAGACGAGAATTATTTTATTCTTCAGGCATTTAAAACTATTGAAAATTCTCTTACTCAGAGCTGTTTGAACAAGCTACAATGAACAATAATTTGTCTTTAAACTTTTCATGTCCTAAAGGTTTAAATGACTCCTATTCCACATCCCAGCAGCCGAAGTTTTGTGGTTGTCACACTAAAGTGATAGGCATAAGTTAAAAATAAACAGGGTGAAAAAGCACACACTTAACAAAGGACCTGTATCTGAAAGAAGCAAGAAACGTTACCTCTATTTAATTTTTCAGGGTTTTTTTTCCTCAGATAATTTTTCTTCAGAGCGAAGTGGGACTGCAAGTGCAGACATGTAAAACTGGGAATTCAGCTGATGAAGCAGAATGTCCACTTTGCAAAAGATTCACTGAGTGAGGACATGAAATATAGTGGGCGGCCCCTTGCAAGCAGAGATTAAACCATGTATCAAAACTAACACTTTGACCATCAGAAGGTATCCAAAGAGCAGCATTGTGGCTGGATGATCTAAGCTACTCCCTTTCAGCCGAGAGATGGAAAGAGTTGCCAACAAAAATGTTAGGATTTGACAAGACTTGGCAAATTGCTGGGATATAAAATCATGTTTTGTGAGTTATAAGGCCTTCCAAGAGATGTGACAAATCCTGAAAAAGGGTGGAAAAGCATGCACAGCCCACAGAAACTTACTCCCTTTTCATGGACCTGCCAAAAGTAAGGAAATGGGAAAAAAAAAGGGCACAAGAGACTTGCCAGTGCCAGACTTACCATTTCATTTAATAAGCACACTTCATAAAATGTTGAAAAAAATAAATGATTGTAATAAAGGGTATGCATATTATAGTGACTAGTTAGAAAGCAAAAGCATTACTTTTTTGTCTCAAGGACAGAGAAGTTATTGATATTAGGATAACATGTCTTAACCCAAAGAGTCACACCTAAAAATAGTAGTAGTAGTAGTAATAACAGTAATAAAAAGAACAATAATAATAATCATAATAATTATCATATTAATGGTTATCTCTAATATGTATAATTTTTCATCTTCACTATCTCTTATAACACTGATTATTGTTAATATTCCAAATGTGACAGGTAATGGCAGAAGCCATTGACTGCCATTATTCTGACTTCTCCCAAACTGAAAGGAAGTTAGAGGTGTGCAGGGCTGAGCTGGAGGAGGAGCAATAAAATTACTCTCAGGTGTGTCAGGATTTTGGAGGTTGTCCTTCATCTGATTAATCATGGTTCATAACAGGCAGGGATGGGAAAACATGAGCATGACCCAAGAGGGAAAGCAGCCATTCATGGAGCCTGCATGTGACCTAAAGCTTTAAAACATAACAAAACCCATAGAAGCCCTCACCAGCTCCTCACACAGGTCATGCACCCATGGCTTTAACAGGATTTCATCCTTGGTGGTGGTGGTGGTGTCAGTGATGAAGTGAGTCAGCAACCAGAGCTATCCAAACACTTCTGAAGAGCTGCCCAAGCAGAAGGTAAGGATGATGTTGATGTTGGATGGACCTGGGAGCAGTGAGACAGCACTAAGATAGGGCCGAATATGAGCAAAACTTTTTGTGGCTGAGATAACTTACTAGGCTATGGAAAAGTCTCACAATAGAAATACTGCACAACATAAATTCACTTTGGAAATTTAAATCTGGAAGCATGTAGCCCATGTCAAGATGTTATAGTGGATGTGGTCTTGGATTAATACCATTTCTAGCTGCCTCTGCTATGCTAAAAAAAATTATTTGGGGCTAACCTGCAGAAGAATCTGTCTTAAATGATAAACAAATGTAATGAAACACTTTAAAACTGATCACGTGTAATATTTATTAGCAGAGATTCTGCATTTTAAAAGATCATAAGTAAAAGTAATTGCTCAAAACCTTTTCCTTCCTTTTCTTTCTTTAAACGTGTCTCCTCTAATTTCCTGAGATAAAATGTGACATTTAGGATATAAGGTTTCTCATAATTAAGCATTCTAACATACAAAGCGATGGAATTTATTTCAAGATATTGCCCTCTGCAACAGCCTCATGGGGTGCACATCTTTATTTCCAGGCAGTAACAGAATGTAGCAGTTACACAGTCATGATTGGATTAGTGGATTTTATTATGTGAATGCCTATATTAATTTTCCATTTTGATTTTCATCGTCCCTCTGATCTCTGATGACTGAAACCTTCAATAACATTATCTGGAGCACAGTGACATCTGAAGGGGCCCCTAAGCACAAATTCAAATTGGTCACTTCAAGCACATAATCTTTCACATGGTTAAGCCTTGAAACACAGCCAAAATGTCCAGGACACCACCTTCATCCAATGCCATCCATCCTAACCCAGTTATGTCATTTGCTAATAACTCTTATTTCTTCTCCCTAGCCCAGGTGCACAGCTTAACATCTCTCTTCCTTCTCATGCTGCCTTCCCAAAGCTCTCCTTCACATTTCAAGATGACACATGAGAATGACATGGACCAAAATACCCACCTACAATCATCCTCAGAGCTTTTCAGCCTCTTCTCACTTCACCACTGCAGAACTGGATCCAAATAAAGACAAAACAGTCTATAAAACAAGTTTTCAAAAGCCTTAAAAAATATATCAGGTTCTCTTCAGTTAGCCAAGACTGTATTTCCTATCCCAAATGCACTCACTCTCCCACTTACATTCTGAAAAATAAATACACACCATCACTCGGCCCTCAGCTCAGTATGACCAATTGTACTAAGTTGTCCTCCCATGTCCTCCTCCGTTTTTCTTCCAAGTGGAATACATATTTTGATATAAATACGTGCATGTATAGTAAATATACACTTACAGACACACAAAAAGACAGAGAGAAAAAAAATGTTGAGAATTCCCTAATTGTTTACATAAGCACAGATTTAGTGGTATGGATTTAGAATCGTCATTAGAGAATATATCTCTTGTTTCATTATTAACACAAACTGGCTTGCTGTAGTTTTACAGAACTCCAAAGAGTTGCTCAAAATGTAATTTTTTTCTTCTAGAAAATAAAGAGGAAAAATGTAGTCACTCTGCTTGCTACTCTAACATCTTCATTTATACCTAACTACATTGCATTTCCTGAGCAAGGCATAATTTTGCTTGAAGAATGTGTTCTTGCATGCCCAAATATGCATCAGCGTTTGCTTGTACAGTCATACGTACACAGTTCACAAGAATATTTAACCCGTATATGAGCTCCAGAGTAACTGTCTTCTAGTATTAATTTCTTTTTTGTCAATAATCAGTAAGACACAAACTGTGACTTATGTCATCACAGGTCAGAAGTTTTACCCCTTCAACCGATATGTCAAATCTCTGAGAGAGTCATGCTTCATGCTCGCTGCCAGTCATTTCATCATCAGTGAATTTCCATATCCTTCTTTCAACGTGCTCAACTCACAGAACAAATTACAGAATATACCGAGGTAATGAAAATGTGGTATATAATCAGTTCTACTATATGAAGACTTAGCAATTTGAGAACTAGCACTTACATTTCTTTTGGTTACTTCTGTTTCTTGCAATTCTGTCTCAAGGGTTTTAAATAATGTCTGCATGGACTGCAGAAGAATCTGATTTTTCTCTCTCTCCAAAATCATATCCTGTCTTAGAGTTGGCAGGAAACCTTCTAGAGGAAAAAAATGAAGCATGCATTTTTAATCTTAGCCCAGTACAATTCAGTACACGGCCGCACAATTCTCATACTGTTCTCATACTATTCTTCAAATTGCAGTTTTCTCATTATTTACGAAGTGAAAATACAATTATCTTGTGAAGTTCTTCTCAAAATCATAGTTGAGATGAACATGTGCCATTATCCTTTCGAAGCATAGTCTCTTTTTATTGTTGAGATAGGCTCAAACTATGAAATATAATGTAAATCCCCAAGTTATCCGTATTCCCAACATAAAGTTTAGTCACCAACCAATAGTGTAAGTCAATAAGGACAAGCTGATAATTTTGATTCAGACCTGAACTCCAATACTGCATGTTTTGATGAGCTTCACTTATCAAAAGCACATCTAATGTTTTAATATTAGAATTGACCTTTTCCTGAAAGCAGAAAGACATTTTTATTGTTAAAGCTGTAAAACTGCTAGGTATGAAGCAGCAGAAGAAATATCCTGTTATTGTGTGGAAGGGGCTATACCAGTAAGTACATGAAGTACAGGCTAGGAATTGTCAGCCACAGATTTTAGACAGATAATGGAGTGCTGATAGGCATTGAACTGCTGCTGGGAGAACTTCAAAGCAAATTTATCATTTGATATTAGGAAGAAGGAGTGGTTTGAGTAAGACTTCTACATGATCCACCACAGCACTGAATTCCATCATCGCTTTTGCTTTTTATTCCACCTGTGGTGATGGAGAGGAAGAAACAAGAGAACAGGAGGAAAAAGACATCACTTTCTAGTGTCATGTCAACTTTTAATTCCAAATCACAGAAACTACTTACAATAATCCTTGGTTTTCTTCCCTCTAGACAGCTCAAGTGTGAAATTTGGTGAACCCAACAAACCATCTGCACAAGTTTTCTTTAACATTTCCAGTGATGAAAGTAACATTTCAAGGTCTTGTTCTCAACTGTATCATTCAGCTTTTCTAAATAAATAGGATGTGACATGTTATGGCATAGCTAGCTAAACCTAAGCGATATTAGGCTGGTCCTCATAGGCATCACTCATCTTCTGTTAGCTCCAAAGAGTGTTAGAGAAGAGCATAGCTCTCAAACTGCTAACAGAAATAGTCCTTAGAGAAAGATCTATATTATGAAGGGCTCTGTCTGAAAAAAACCCATCTCAGCATGGCATTCTCCAAAGTTCTAGATCAACTGATCCAAAGTAATGCTACTCTGCTGCACCATCTAGTGACAATGAGAACTGCACTTCAGACAGCTGATCTAATTGAAGTGCTACCCCTTTTCTCCAGCCTTATCTCTCATGAGTTACAGAGTGAAATCCCAGTTCCTTTGAAGCCACAGCAGGTTTCCTGTTATCTTCAATGGGCTAGGGATGTCATTGGTGCTCCTAAAACACTTTCAGTAACACTGGAAGAAGAAAAAATTCTGATTCCAGTGATACTTTCTGACCACAGCATGACCATTCAGGCAGAAATGAGGCTGAAGCATGAACTCCTGATGGAAAGGCAAACGTTCCTAAAATTCTGGTTGCTCAGATCCTAGGTTTTGCTTTGGAAGACTCCAAGGCTCATTTATTTATAGTTCATTTTACCCTGGCCGTTATATTAGATGTGATACAAGTTTTAAACTAGGAAGCCTGTTTCTTTTATTGAACTCTCTTTACTGTCAAACTGACACATGCAAAATACCCTTGCTTGGATGGAGGTCTGTATATTTGTAGCTTTGAGACTGCAGCTTTCTCAGGATGCATAATGCTCCTAGTTAGAGATACTAGCTTTTTTAGTACTTAATATTTGGCTTAGTTCAATGGAAATTCCTTGAATTTCTATGTTTATTGTCTCTGAAAGTTATTCCACAGATGGCTGGATTCTCTAACTTTCTCTGGACATCACATCAGGACAGCTTTGAGGATGACAGGGCCATTGGGTAGACAGCCAGCTCTGTACAGTTTATATGGCCGAAGTAATAACATTTCATTGATAGATTTCACTGCAAATTTTCTCATTTTATTGATTACAATAACACTGTCATAAGTAGATAATTTTTTAAATAATTTGTTCCACAAATTTCTCCAAGAATGTAAAATACATTATTTGTTAAACAATGGTTTCTTGGTTTGCCTAGCACAAGAAGTGACATACACTGGGGATTGGCTAGATGGCACTGGTGCATACTTATGTGTTACCACACAGATGCAACTGTTTAGAATATGATACTTGTTGGTTGAATTTCCTGGGATGTAATTGTTCAGCTGGAGCTTGATGGTGCTGTTGCTCTGTACTAATTATAGCACCGTATTGGTAAGGAAGAACATTCATACTTAGTTCTCCTTTAGTCCTTCACCCTGAGTTCCCTTGTTTGTGAGCTGATGCTTGCTACAGGAGATAAGAAATCAACTGGTCAGATATTACAAGCCCACTGCTTTGGTGCTGATGGTTTCTATGGCTTTAATGCATCTCTAAATAACCAACACCTTCCACAAGTTTTGGCTCTATATCATTTTTCCACACCTAAAGTAAACCCAAGAGTAGATAGAATAGCACTTTAGGCTCTGTGATGCTGTATGCATATCAGAAGGCAATAATGAGTGCCCAAAAGTTCTCCTTTTTTTTTTTTTAAGGACTAGCAGTGAATTTTATCACAGTGCCACCTAAAAGTTCAATGTTCTCTCCACAATCCAAACCTCTCCCATAGTAGAAAGGAACAGATTTTCCCAGTTCAGAGACAGTAAATCTATTAGTCAAAGCTTTACTATGCCCTGTAAGAGCCTGTAATGATGTCTTAAGGGACTGATTAGAATAGTTGTCATTAATTTCATGTATCTGTCATGGCCAGGGAAAAGATGAGAATGTGTATAACATCTGTGTGCGATGGTACTACCTGTGCTGGCTGTCTCTCACTTCCCCTTTTTGTGACTTCTACGACCCAGAGAAAGGGATTGCCTTTGTATGCATTAGTATGGCATTTGCTAAACTTTGTCTTGACTAGGGCCTCTGGGAACTAGAGGAATATACATGAGTGTATAATAACAGCAAGTCATTATTCAAATTCAACATGTGGAGCAAACAGTTATAGCATAGCCTACATGAGCGATTACTGCTGAACACAGATCTAACTGCATGGAAAACTATATTCAGGAGGAATCCTTAGGCAGGCCTGCAAAATAATTCACTTTCTACTCCCCAAAATAGCATTTGCGCTGTTCCCATACACCAGAACTAAACTGAATTTTAAGGAGGCTGGAATTACAGTTCTGTGGGATATACCCCAAAACGAATGGAGTGATTTTGCATTAAGAATATGACTGAGTGGGAGATGGAGGCGGAAATAAGTTCAGCTGCCAGCTTCCTGCTGCCGAAGGGAAGCACAGCTGCTTGGACTATTGAGCGACAATATTCGGGTAACAGTGTTTTGGAAACGAGACACTTATTGACATTGTAGCTATGGCATATTTAGGTCCCAGTGGCTACCTTGGAGCCCTCTCTCACTCCCTGACTTTGAGCCAGTTGCTGAGCAGCCCTCCGAGGACTCTTAGGAAGTGGTGTGCCCACTATGGCACATGACATGACAGAGCGGGAAATTTCCCAAAGAAAGTAACTTGACAAGAACAAAATCTGATCTCAAAATGAGCAGAGAAGACGCCAGTAAAATGACAGCAATTATTTGCATATTTTAGTATCTGTGTTGGTCTAATATTCTCTGGGGTGCAACCTTATACCATGCACCCACACAGTTATTCTCGTCCATGTTCTGTATTTTGAACACTGTAAAAACCTTTCCAATAATTTTGCCAAAGACAAGCTTACTTTATGAAGCTTTTTTAAGGGTCTCATTAGCTATATTGGTTTCGTCTTCACATTCCTCTCTGACTTTCTCCAGCTGTAATCATTTTCAAGGCTGTTTACAATCTTCCCCCATGCCTCCTTCATTCAATATTTAGAGGTCAGTTCTTGCCTCCAGCCTGTGATGCCAATTTCAATCTTCTGTTCTTTAGATTTTGAATAAGCATCTGCTTTTTCCCAAGCTGCCCCTACAACTTGGAGTAGCCTGTCCATAACTTTCTATAGAAGTGCTTCTGCAAAGTTACCCCCTTTTGCCAATGAGAAAATTCATACAGCTAACAAAATACATGAGATAGATTTCCACTCCTCCCAATAATAAGTTATGAAAATTATAAAGGAGAAAATTAATTGATACTGTACCCAATTGTACTGCAACAGAGCTGAAATCTAAGCAACAAAGTCATTATCTGGGACACCAATATTATGATTCTGTCAGTCCATATACTGCATCTTTGCAAACTAATGGCATGTTGGTAGGCTGAAAAATCTAGCTGGTACCTACTTTATATATATATATATAAAATATATAAATTAAAATAAATAACTATAAATAAATATATAATAAAAATAATATAAGTAAATATATATGCATATATATATAAAAATATAAAAAGTGTAAATCTAGTCTACTTCTGATAACTTATACAGAGAAAGCTCAGTGACTTGTATATCACTGCATCCCACAGGTCTCTCCTAATGTGACAAAAAACTATGGCTTAACCCTTTAATTGACTTCTTCATTGGATTGACATCAGTGCACCAGACTGACTCACCAGTTACATGAATGGAGGAAAGCAAAAAAGACCGTAGTCTCTCTCTGCAGGATGAAGAACTATTTCTTTCACCTGGAAGGGATCAAGAGTTACTGAAGAATGAATCTCTAAAAGGAATAGTTCTCTTCAAACAGTTATTATACAAATACAAAGGTGGAGGACACACTGCTTGTACATGTGTGGATTTCCAAGGGGCTAATTATGAAAATATAACGTTATTACATGGAGAGAAAAAGCATGCGAGACATGACTGTTCATAACCACAGATTCTTCACATCCCGTGTAAATATCTCTAGAGTATTGAACTTCTCGCAATCAATGGCAACACATTTTTCATGTTATGGACTTCTATTTTGTGACAGAAGATGATGTAATAATCTGGAAAGTCAGTCCGAGATTCATTGATAATTGTAGTATATTATATACCCATGAGAGAGACACTAACCCAGTATAAGGATTACTTCAGACATCTGCTGTGGTACATGGGTATATATATGTATATGATATGAAACTAAACTTTGCCAAGGGCTATATTGGGTGGACAGAATTTTCTTTTGGGGGAGCTGTGATCTTAAAGGGAGGCACAAACCCAATCCAGAGCACGCTGCAGCACTCACTGAGGCATGCAGATTGGCAGATGTGATCGTTTTATACTCTTTACTGGACTTACCTCAAGAAGTGCCAAATTTGTTCTAAACCATGCAACAGTTGTGGAACCCCTGCAGGCATTATTACATGATAACTTTAGTTTTCTTGGACAACTGTTTCCAAGGCTGGTTTTTGACTAGTTCAAGAGCTGGACTGTTAGAAATTAGCACTTCCTTTGCACAATCCCCTTTGTAACTGTAGATGTTTCACACTGCGGCTTGGATGCAATGCTCAGATGCATGAAACAAGTCTGAAAAAACAACACATTAGTATTAAGAACAATAAAATCAAAGTTTTGTCATTAAAAAGAAATCCTCTGCTTCTGCCTAAGCCACTTCAGTTGTATTGTATTTCAGAATTCATTATCTCTTAATGGCAATATCATTGTCAACAAGTCTCAGTGTGTAGCACTTTAAAATGCTGCTGTAGACCTCTTGTGCTTTCATCCTGATTGATAATGCATAGGGAGATTATACTGAAACAATTGGTTGTATGAAATATCTAAACTGTGTGTACAAAGAAATTCAAAGTGCCTGTTGAGATGTGTTCTATGTTGCCAAGAATATACGCCTTCCTAATGGTGTCTGGGTGTGTTGTATTCTTTGGTTTTATATCCCAACCAGCACATATGTTCTGTCTCATTTGGGGTTAAAGTAAACCTGATGCTTGAAAGTTGCTGTAGTTCTATCACCAAGATGGGTATGACCAACTCCTCTTCTTCAGCCATAGGAAAGAAAGACCAAGTCCTCCTTCCTGACAGGCACAGGAACCATTCTGTCTGGAAACAGTCCTCCATGAAGAGAATTCCTAACTCCCTTCATATTCCCCTGCCCACACAGAGGTACGTTTTCCACTTTCCCTGCTCTCCCCATTCAGCCCTGCAGACCTCCTTGTCCTTCGCACCTCACATATTTTGCCTGTGCAATTTACTGTTGGATAAATGTATCTGCTGCATTACTGCATACTGATTTCTTCTGCCAGCTCCTGAGGAGAATGTCCATCCCCTTTGGTCTCAGCAGACACTTTAGAGAGGTGTTTCTCCAGGGTTCCTGCTCAGCTCCTTACAGCCTTAGTGGCCGCAGCAGGCATTGCACACTTGCTGTAAATGACTGAGGGCATCCTCTTGCTGTTGGACAAGTGTCCGCATCTTTGCTGGAGTCTGCAGTCCAATTGCTAAACTGCTTCCACAACCCTCTAAATGTCCCCTCCTGCAGTTTGTTCCAACTTAGAGTGTTGCTACATTTAATCAGTGTTTCATCTTTCTTGTACCTGTGTATCAATCTATCCTTCAGTAGCTAGTATTCATTTTGGATTACCTTAGAATTCATCAGGTAGCTGAGTTGTAGTAGCAAAGGTGGTGTCTTAGTTTACTTCAATGCCTATTTTGCATAGCACTGCACTTGAGATGCACAGTCTAGTGGACTGTCCTTTCCACGTCTGCTAGAAACTTCAGAGGGAAAGAGGTATCTGACTGTGATTTTGCCTAGTGCCTTGTGCAGAGAACCTGGCTGCAATAACCTGTTCTCCATGCCACTTCCCAATCCCGCAGTACAGATGCCAAGTTGGAGACCCAGGAATGCAAAAAAGCCAGCTAATCTGAGCCTATTTAAACATAACAACCCTTTACACAGAAAAGATGCGGCAAGTTCCCATGCTGTACATTCTCCTGGCTTTAGGGCTTGGCTAATGGATTCTGACACAAACTGCAACTCTCATCTGAAAAACTTCTGTTTATTTAGCACGGATGAAGCAGCCTCATGAGAATAATTATTACAAGCTATAACATCACTGATATTGGTTGATCCTTGTCATTTCATCACACACCTCTCACTGCATGACGTTTTGTTGGCAATGTCTCGTCTCGCAGTGATCCATCCCCTGAGGTACAATTTTGTGCTGGATGGGAGAAGCCTGCACTGGGACGATATTTCATTCTCCATTATTCTGTTCAAAAGAGGAACATTTTAGTTTGTTTTAGCTCTCTTACTCCAAGTACTGCACACAGCAAAAGGACTAAAATACCAAGCAGGGATTTGTCCCCAGTGAAGTAGTACATGGCAAAGAAAATAGTGTGATCCTCTAACTCTGTGATCCCAGATACCTACCGACTTAAAGTACTTGCTGTTAATGGCTGTCTGGGGGTTAATTTGCTCTGGGTTACTTCTACGGCATTTTCCTCAGGGAGAGAAAATAACTGCGCCCGTGTCACATTGCAACAAGCTAAAAGGAAAAAAAACAACCCAAAAAATAAATGCCAGGTTGGTTTCGGCTTCTGGGCTTTTTCACCTGTTTTTTTAGCTTGAATCCTATTTGCCTATTTAAGGTGTTACAGCTTCATCTTGCTTTTTCCTCAGCCCTTTACCTGACAAAAGAGCTCTGCGACGCTGGCTTCGAAGAGCAGCTGCTGGGAAGTCAACCCTCTAGTGGCCAGGTCCTGCATGGAGCTCCCGGCCAGCTACGCAAAAGCGAATCTCTGCAGGGTTTGTTTCTTTTCTTGTTTGTCTGGCAATAAGCAATGAAACAAAGAAAAGTCACATTCGTGTTTAAATGCAGTGCTACCTAAATTAAGATAATGGGGGAAATACAGTATTGTTTAGCTTCCCAGTCATGAAAGTATTGTAAACATTAGAGCTGGATTGATGCACTTCTTGATGACTTGGTTTTCATAAATGAAGTCCAAATATGTAATAGCTGCTCTCAATTTTCTATGAGAAGATTTATTCAAAAATAAATTTAGCTAAGGGGAAAAAAAGAGACAGATTTGAAAGCTGAGTTATTGCCAAGAACTCAAACATTGAAGCAGCCAGTCCCTTTTGAGACAGCTGCAACATTTCATGGTGTAAAGTCAGCGAATTTCCACACAGGCCCTGCTGCCAGAGACCACAAAATGGTTTCAAACAACGGCTCACTTCATGATATTTTTGTTTTCTTAAAAAAAAGTGTCCTTGTGCTGCTGAGTGGGCAGTGTGCGCTACGTTAGCAGATTAATGAAAATGTTTCACTGGCACAAGATTTTGATTGCCCCAGTGCAAAATTGCTTGCAGATTGGAAAACAGCATGTTTCATTTCAAACTCATTCTCTTCCCATACATTAGCACTTGTCAATGTAGCCATTAAGCACAGTCAGTGCAGAAATTTAATTACAAAACCATTTATTTTATTGAAAGAAAAATAAACCCAAGCTACCTCAAATGCATTAGGTGGGTTCAAAACATGTTCGTCTGATAACACCCAAGGGTAGAGAGGCTGCTGTAAGAATAATGTTCCTTTCATGTGTGGTGGGGACTCAATATTAGAAACAGCTGCCTATAAGTCATTCTTTATTTAAGTTCTATTATGAATTAAAGAACAACTGATTTAATGAAGGAACTTTTTATATCTGAAGTTACTCAGCTGTGGTATTCATTCGATCTTCCTTTAAGAAGGAGGTTAAATTTTAAATGCTAAGTAGGTGAACAGAACGATACTTTTTATTGAATAGTTTTTTTCCCACCTCATGTTAGCCTTTTGTTCTCCTAATGCTTGAAGAATGTAAGGTCTGTGGTATTAAAGGAAGTAACAAAAATGTGCTAAACACATCAAAAAGTAGAAAATCTGTATCTTATTTATGCCACAGAGTTCTACACTCTTCATGTCTTATAGGCATTTGGAAAGGCCCCGAATAAGGATCTCTAACAAAATGATAGATGTGGGTCAAACAGCACTCTGATGTCATGATGCATATTGCCTCTGTCTCACTACTAATGAGCTGCCAATAACAGGTCTGTTTTACTGTTCTGCTTGAAGAAGAAAAAAAAGAGTTATAACCTCAGTGGTTTGGACTGATTTGTCAATTTAAAACCTTTTATTTTTCTCTTGCCTGAGACATATACCCAAAATTTCTTGCAGACATACACTCATGTAGTCCACCCAGCTGAAGAGCCTGGAGATGTGCATGTTCAGCAGCACCCTGGAATGGATGGTAGTCACAGAGACCACTGCTGCTGCAGAGAAAGCCATACTGCAGAGAGAAAGCTTACTGGTGGACACAACATTTGCTACAGGGAGGGTGGCTCTGTCTAATGCAGTGCTTCCTCCTCACCACTGTCCTGTGCCACAACTCACATGTGTGTGTGTGCAGGGGTAGGAAATGGAGGTGGGGTCCTCCCTACATCCCAGACAGCCAGTGCCTTACATATGAGTTTGATCGTCCCCTGCCTTAAGCTAGTATGGAAACAGATGCTATTAATGAATATAAAGGTATTTCATGCAGCCACAATACTTCATGTAATGTGCTATGCTAGCCAAGATTGTTATGTCATGTTCAGTAGCATTGCCTTTTGTTAACAGAAGTAACAATTAAGTGCACACCTTTGTTATAGATCATTTCCCTAACAAGACCTGTTCTCACTTTTCCCAAGTTTATCATAAAGAGGAATATTACCTTAGGTTTTTCTGATGATTTTTAAAGTCTTTATTTAGCTTTACCTGTGCACCCCTTCTCCCTGCCAGCAGAACTGCCAGCCAGTGGGACACATTCCTCAGCAATGTGAAGAACACATGAACCTCTTCATCTGCGCTCCACACTGCGGCACCATGGATCTTCCAGGAGCAAATGGCATGGCAAGAACACCACCAGCCCTGTCTGGACAGGAACCCATCACCTTCACCAGGGAGGTCTCCTACAACCCACCCTGCCCCACGGCCTGGCACAGGGAAGGCACTAGAGTCACTGACGCTCCAAGCGGAGGTAACGTCTCACCTCCACATCTGAGTCTATCTTGCATTTAGGAAACCTCCAGAACGAAGCAGACACTGCACCCATTCACACACACGGCTGGGCACAAAGTGCAGAGCAGATAAGAGTGAAGCACACTCCAAGAGGGACATTTCATGTCTGAATTAGGCTATTATTTATCCGTGGATTTTACATTTGCTAATCAGATAAGTGTTCTCTCTCCGGTTCTCTAAGAGAACTGGCACACAAAATAGTCTCAATTGTCGGAAATCTTAGACTTGCATTTCTGTTACCATAAATATCAGGGTGAAAGAAAAAAACTCATAAAAATGTAGGAACCTACCAGCTCCAGAATTCAGTTTCTGGGTGGAACTCTAGTTGCAAGGGAGCCAACAGGGGGAAACAGGGGGAAAATTAGTGCCAGGTTACTGCAGGGATGTTCCTTGGACGTGAGGAAATATGCTGTGCGTTGGAGCCCTTCTAGAACACACTGCCTCACTCATAAAACCACCTACCAGCACAATCCCCCTCCTTCCCTCAGGTCTTGCCCCAAGGAGAACCTGGTGGTTGCAGCTCCCCCATTTGGTAGCTCCCCAATGCATCCCACTATGACAATTGTCTTGAGTTTTGGGGGTTTTTTTGCACTTTGATACAGAAAGTTCTCAAGAGCTGTTTAAATATTACCTTGAATGGCTGCTGAAAAGGAGACTAGGACAGGATGCTGTGAAGGAAACCTGCAAAATACAAACAAAGAAACAAAACAAATGCCTCTTCTGAGGAAAGCCATCACCTGCAGAGGTTTCAGCTTGGTGCACTATTTGAGGTTTTCAAACTAACAAAATTGTCTGCTGGAAATGTGAGATAAAAGACAGCTGGAGAATAACTGGACTGTGTTTCATTAGCAAAATAATTTCTCTGGAATGGGGCAATTTAGTCCATTCACCAACTTCATAGTACATCTCCATTTAAATTTCTTCTGAACCATTCCAAATTAACCCCTGTCTACACATGTTTTCTCTTAATGCAATAAAGAATAAGACAAAACCCCCAAATAATCATAACAATTGTTAAAGTAGAGTGGAAAACCAGGAGGAATTACCATGGTAGGAAAAACATATTCTCTGCCAGTATTCAGGTAAAAAGCTACCAGGAAGATGAAGCATTGGGATGCTGATCCATTGCAGACACCATGTGCAGCTACCTGTGCATTCACACAAATCCCAGGTGTAGTTAAGACCAGCTGCTTAGCCTATATAAGAGATGCGAGCCCTGCTACAGCAGACCATGTTAGGGCACGGACCTCAGTCAGAAGAAATGGATGCCCCGGCAACAGGGGATGTGGAACAGTCACCAAATGGTGGTGAAGTAACCACCTGCATGTGGTAAAAATGATCACTCAGACCTCTCTCAAGATCAAGGCTGGGGATGTCAGCTCCATAACGTTTACCTTACTAGTGTCTGACAACAGAAGTTTCATACCTAAATCTATGCCCCACAAATAGTTAACCTTGGAGAAGAATCCCCAGACAAAACAAGGAAGAGCTGCCCACTGTGTGGGCATAAACTTCAACATACCGCCTTTCTGCAGTGTGTGCAATGCTGCATCTGTAAAACACTTCATCCAGCTGAAAAAAAACCCAAAACAGTTCAAGACATTGTGAGTGTAAACATATTCCCATAACACATGAAGTAGGGACAAGTGGACAAGTACTTGACTCCATGAGTTTCACAGCTCACTGGGTGTCATTCCAAAAAGCATCTGTCACTGCCACTGGCAATGGATTTTGAAAACAACTGTATTTTGCATCTCAGAGTTTAACAGGATTGCACAACTGCCAACCAGCTACCTAAGCCTTAAAGACCTAGGACATGTGCGCCTTCCCTCTCCAAATCTTGTCCTTGGCTATATTATCACTGACAGGAGTGACAGTGTTGCTAGGATGGTGTGAGACAGCAAATTCACACACAGATCTGACTTGTCAGATCAGCACTCTCTGTCTGAACCTTTCCACAATTCTCTTAAGAGCAATTTTGGGTTTTATTTTTATGTATTTTATTATTTTATTTTTTTTAAATACTAAACATGTTCCACTCGAGGTTTGTAAACTTTTACCCATTTTGGTAATACCAAAAGAGCAAGTACAGGGTTAGAAAATATATTGTGTTTTTCACTTGCCACCTCCATGCTGAGAATAGGTACAGGAGAGGTGTTTATAGCAGCTTAAAGTCCAGAGTTGGGAGCCGAGGTGTGGCAAAGAAAGTGGTCTCCTTGTGGCACTGGGAATTTGGCTGCAATAGCATCAGTATTTACTCCTACTTGCATATTACTGTTAGATGTGAGAAACTATTGCACTGGGGCCATATTAATGCATAGCAAGACAGAATCCATATCCTGAAGAATGTAAAGACAAAAAGAAAAAGGATGGGGAAAGAATGAGCACCCAGAGAGGTCAAATTAAATGGCCTGAGTTCAGTGGCAGGGTCAGAAACAAACCCCAGATTTCCCTTCCCCAGCATTCATTCTTCTGAAATAGGCTATTCTCTCGTACAGGCCCATTTGGGGCCATAACTGAACTGTGCAGAGGAGCTGTCCCTTAACCAGAGGTAAGGGAAAAAATTAGAATTTAACCATGAACAAAATTACTGCTTTGGAGTTGCTTAAATCTACTATCAAAAATTAAAAAAATGGTAACTTTTATATTAATTAAAAGATCAGCTGAGTTTATCCTTACCTATCTGCCTGCAAAACTGTTGCTGCAAAATAATAAAGAGCAGTCACTGGCTTTTGTGAGAAACTAGTAACCTAAAGTTGTACCTTTTTATCCCAAAGACCCATTCTGCCCTATCAGCATCATTATATCAGTTCAAACAAGAGAACTTGGGCAAAAGCACACTAGAGACTTCTGCTGATGAAAGCATATTATCAAGGTGTGTAAAATGGTGTGATATCTTACCATCTTGGTCTTTCCTGATGTTCTCTCAGAGGGAAACAGCAGTAAAAGGCATTCCTGCACTTACAATCTCCAACAGAAATGTAGGGGGAATTGTTGTTCCAATCACCTGCCCTGGCTGACAACTTATAAAGCTGCTGGACAAGGCCAGGGCATATGCAATAGCTTCTCAGCATAGGTTTGTCTGACACAGATGGGACAATCCAGGCAGGACACCCCATGGTTCTGACAACCCATGAATATTTTACAGTGCTATACATGAACCTGTTTCTGCAGTGCTCAGCTCTAGGATGTTTTGTCTCCAAATGTGCAGAGACCCACTTTGATGCCCCTGTGAAGGAGAAGAAAGAGGGAATTTAAGAGTCCGAGGAAGGGGCATGGTGTGTTGGGTTAATTCTTACTCAGCAGCCCACATTTCCTTGCTGCAAACACTGCTGGTAGGTGACAGAGCTAATGGCTGTGGCAACCAAAGGGCTGTGAAACGGCACAGACACTTGCACACATCTAGGTCTAACAGATTCATTTTGATTGCTGATGTTTCTTCTCTTACCCACAGTGTGTTTTGTTTTCATCTTGATTTTGGGCCCAGTTGAGAATTCAAAGGTACTGTTAGAGCGTATCTTCCCAAACACTTATACTAACATCGGTTTCTACCCTACGAACAGGAAAAATATAAAACCTGAATCATCTTTCCAACATACGAGTCAGAAGCACATTCTTTTTAAATATAGACTGGAGAATATAGATGGCACTGTTTATCAGTCTCCTTTCCAGGCTGAGAGGCATTATTGTCCATTTAAAATATCTAGATGTTGAGAATGAAAAAATAAATTGAGACGTGTATTGGAAATCACACAGAATTTTTCTTCCTAGCAGCTGTATGCACTTCAGTTTTCACAAGAGGTTGTCTGCACTTATTAGTGGCCTTTGGCTAGGTTAAGACTGAAAAACTAGGTTAAAAAAGAGCAACCTTTGCTGAAATCAAAATGATGTTTGTATTAATTGCCTAATGATGTTTTTTTCTACTTCTGTGCTAGGAACTATAGCTTGGATTATACAAATGCTTTACAGGGGGGTAGTAAATGGTCATTCTCTCTATGGATTTACAAGATCAATCTTGGTAATTTGTTAGTTACAGTGTATGTAATGTGATATTATTGCTCATGTTACACAAGAGGATTACATGGCTTACTAAATAAAGCAGTGGTCTTTACGTTAGGGACCATACTTCCTTCCAGACTGATGCCTAGAAAAGTGAAATTAGATTTGTGATCTCAGCCTTAGGACCATCTCTGGTGAATATAGACTGAGATCCCCAAATGACTAAACACAGCAGAGTCAATCACTCATCTCTATATGCTTGCCCCTAACACCTGGATCCCAGATTCTTACACGCTTTTTATTCATCAGCCATTGAAACACACTGATGTGTGTGATTTTTCAGTGCAAGATTTACCAAGTCCCAGATTTGTGCCTATGCTCCTGCTAGTTTATTAGGGGCCTGTGAAATTCTATCCAGGTTGTGTAAGGGTACATTGAAATACTCTTTTTAACAGGTTTCATATTTTGCTGTTTGAAAATCCATCCATATTTCACCTTTGAATTTCAGGGTGAGGAGATATTACTATTACTGCATTGGATGGTTGAGATAAATCAGAGAGAACAGAAAGTAAAAAGAGCTATTAAAATGTTCAGTTTTGTTTGAGTCCAAGTTTTCTCTTTGCAACATTTTTCCTCTTGGAAGTCCTTGCTTTGGTATTCTGCTGCTCAGTCTAAAATCCTTTTCTTCTTTTTAATTTAATTTAATTTTTTTTATTTTACTTCTCACAGATTAAATCCATTTCCTCTGTCCATGAAAGGTGCATCTTTTTATTGTTTGCAGACCATTATCTGTCCACAGATATCTTACCTCTCCTCTCCATGGCTAATTTTAACACTTTTCTGAGCTCTGGCTAGCATTTCAATATATTTCAGGTGAAGCGGATGCTACAACTGAGCACAATACCCCAGATGTAGCTAGTTAAAAGAGAACCACCTAGGATCAAACCATTAATGTGTATCTTCCTTTGATTATTTTCCCCATTCTGAAATGCTTGAATAAATTTTGTATTGATTAAAATAACTGCACTGACAGCTTTAAGCCTGCCAGTCTCTCTTTATCCACAGAAGGGTAAAGCTCAGCTTTGCTGCGTCAGTCTAGATCAGCCCTGACTACACAAGACTGTATCTGTGTCTGACTGAAAGATTTGTATATGAGTAAAGTCAGCCTAGTCATAGACCTCTTAACACATCTACCAATTCTTTGCACTGCAAATTCAGTGGGGAAATGAATAATACTCAGATTTTTCAAAAATACTTAGGTACTCAAAGACATAGGGCACATCTAGAATAAGGGCTGACCTGAGCATCAACCCAAAATCACATATCCACCACCCTTTTCTACAGCAAGCCTCTTAGAGTGACTTCCAGCATTAAACGTGCATAAGCCTAAGAAGCTTGGCATCTGTACTCCCATATCCACTCTTTTCCCTTTAGCACAGTACATTGAAACACTGGAATTGTGTTGTGGTACCAGTCCCACAAAATCCCTTTTCCTGATTTCAGGAAGAAATCACATCCTGAAACTTTTCTGTGGGCCAGACTTGGAAGGGCAGATGAGCTGTCCATCTGCCAGCACCAAAACCTCCCCTGTTTAGCTGCCTCAGACTGCTTGAGGATGCTCATTGGTGAAAGCTCTAAGAATAAAAGGGCCCTAAAGCCAAGCAGTGGAAATTTTGGATGAAGGAAGATCAAGAGAAATGAATGGAAGGAAGGAAGGAATGAAGGCAGGAAGGAAGGGAGAAAGGAAGGGAGGGAGGGAGGGAGGGAGGCAGGCAGGCAGGCAGGTAGGAAAGAAGGAAGGATAAATACTAAAAAGCCTTCAGTATGTCTTCAGGATCTACTGAGAGAGGCAACAAGACTACCATTTGCTTGAGTAATTGTGCTTTTCAGACAAGACAGCTGAACTATCAGGAATATGACTGCCTATTCTTCTTAAGAGGACAACAATGGCTGTAACTAATCACTAACTTCTGGTTACTGTTGACTAAGACTACTTGAACAGATAACTTATAGATCCAAGCATCTTCATCCCATTGGCAAGTTCCAAAAACCACTTGGTCACTTCCCTGCAAATACGGCAGCTGTCGTGCAATGCGTCTCTAACGAGTAGTTTCAGCAGCCTTGGTTTGGCTTTGCACTTTGCTAGGACACAGGTATGTTACTAGGCAAGGGATGGGTAATTTGAGGGATGTTTTCTGCATTTTTGCTGCTGCTAAAATGGAATGAAAACTTGCTGTAGTTTAGATCAGGGGAAGCAATTCCAGCCCCTCAGGCAGAGAAGGCACGTGGCTGGGTCACTGCTTGGAGCTGTGCTGGTTCATGGTGGCTGCTATCACCAAAGCATCTCCCTGCATAGGCCAGCACACGAGGGGCAGAGGCCTGAATCTGGAAGAAAGCTGAGGAGCAGCTGGACATCTGAGACTAAAAGAGGCAGTGGAGGTGAACCTCTCTTAGACACCATCGAGGCTATTGGTGATCCCCAAATAAAGCAAATGTAGGGGAAAGACAGGGTAGAATAGAAACCCAGTTCCCAAAGGGGTCAGCTAAAGTCTGACAGGAGCAATTTCCCACTGCTTATTATAGATAGAGATCCCAGCTGTGTAATTCAGCTGGCAAGCAGAGGAGGAGTGAGGCCATTCGTCTACAGTAATTTATGCAAAAGGATTATTGCTTATGCAGAAGAGATGTGGGAGTGAGAGTGACAGAGATCGGGAATTCTGCTCTCTGAGATTTTTATAAGGGAACAAAGAGCCTGTGTGACTACTGGGCTCATAACAGAACTTACAAACGCATTTGTCAGTGCAGTAGCCTCCATTCCCAGATTTTTAACTCTAGTTCAATCTTTTCCCTCCGTTCACAGGTACAAATGCCTCTGGCTTTCTGGAAGTGACTAGAGCAGAACTGACTTGCTAGTTTTTACCCTAAGAAACTGTTGGTAGCCTACAGGTAGAAATCAAAAGCTTGTCAGTTAAGATTTGGCTAAAGTAAGACTTGTAGGCGGTACGAGTGCTCAGATCTGCAAATTAGCCTGGTTTTTGTACTTTTCTTGCTTTACCAAAAAATCGAGAGTGAAACTTGCCATTCTGGGTTATTTCACCATCAATCACACAGACAAATGGAGCTTTGGGCTCACACCTTTGGGTTTTGTTTCATTCTGCAGAGAATGAAGAAGCAGCGACTGATCATTTAGAAAACATTTAATTACAGTGTTCAGAAAGTCATTTGCAATTAATTGATAAAGTGCAAAATATGCAAGTTTTTTTCCTATGAAAAGTTGGTGATTAAGATTTTAGGAGGAGAAACATATGTTATAGCCCAGCCAGTATTATTTACATGTTATTATGTTATTATCTCACCTATGACTTGTTCAGGGACCTTTGCTTACTGTGAAATTATCTACAACCATGGGTTTTGATAATTGCTTAGTGAAAACTTCTGCGTTATAAAGCCAGATTGAGTTTTCTGACAAACTGTATCTCATAATCAAGCTCAATTTATAGTGTATAAATTGATAGAAGTTCTCTGTTGTTTCTACAAAGGATATAAAGCAGCTGATATCTCCAAGATGGCAGAACTTCTTCTAACAGTGACAAGATATTTCCAAAAGGTATTTTTTTTCCAGCACCATAGAAAAGCAGGTTGCCAAGATGAGGCAGGTGGCATGCATGGGAAGACCTTTCCCTTCAAAACACCTTCTCCTGAGGGCATCAGATGGCAATACACTGTAAAAATACACTTCCTTAGTACATGCGGAGCTTCACCTAACAAGTTCTGGTACAATAGTTTCCCCTTTTGCAGATGGGCTTTATGGAAAAGCTCTGGCCAAAGAGCACATTGAATATCATCTGACTGGAGAGTCTACCCACAGAGGCAACTCTCATGCCTAGAGAGTGGCAGAGGACTTCAATTCCAACCCAAGTATTTTCCCTTTCAAGCAAGGTATTTTAATGTCTTTATTAACATAAATAAATACTATATAAAGCAAATACTTTTACAGAAAAGTCTCACATGGTCCGAATTAGAGCTGTGAACATGACTGGGCTTTTTGCTGGGCAAATGAAAATTTTAGTAGGGATACAAATAATTACTGATTTTCAGCCTTGCTAAGTTTTATTGTTGCACTTATTTTTGGAAGATAAAACTACAAAACATCAAAATTTCCTGTTCATTGTAAACTTTGGTTATTGACGTACTCTATCCATGACACAGCTTCCACAGCCTGTGCTACTCTTCGTAATGAAAGAGCTCGGAAGAGACTATCACAAAACAAGGATAATTTAAAATACTACTGTTGAAAACGTCTTTCAGTTGAACTCTGAAATTCCTGAGATGTGACCTCTATGGTTAATTTCAAGCCTACTGATTGGGAAGGAACTTCTTAAATCATGGCATTCATAAGAAATAAAAATCTACATGGAATGAGTCCAAGCCAAATGTTTTTTGTATACAGGCTCAAATCTAGATTTTGAAATCATGTAAGACTGTTGAGTGCAATCAGTTATTACTTCCTCACATACTGCATTTTCAAGCAAAAGTCTATGTTATAAGCCTTCCAACATTCAGTGACATTTCACTCAAATTATTCATTTAGGTTATATGAACACGCATGGAATTTATAGTTTCATTTAACTATATGGAATAATACAGGTACAACGAACAAATGTAAACCCAAAGCTAAAGGTCAGACCCTGTTAAACATCACTGCTCATGCTTCCAGGAGCCCCCATTGTAAGGTATGGGACCTCTGAATTTTTTGCTATCTGGTCCTCACAACGGGGCACAGGGGCATTTGTTTGTGTTTTAGAAGTTAATCAGCCTTTTGTGGCAGTAACTCTAAAGTGAAGTGTTACCTGGTGTGCCAGGAATGTCCTGTTTTCTTTTGAGAGGAGCCTGCCAAGGTACTGCATTACCTTTCATAACTGCTCACTATTATCAGTTTCTCAGTTTCACCTCCTGGATCAGCAGCAGTTTCTTAGAAGTGTTTATTTTCTTTGCTAACCTAGCAAAGGGCTGTCACAGCACACTGGATTATAGCAGCAAACAGGCTCGCTGGAGCTGCAGGACTGCTCACCCATTCCCAGCCTCCCATATCCTCATGGAGGTGTAGCAGGGGGTACAATGCTGTCCCACCCAGAGAAGGGGAAGGAAGATGGAGTACAACTTTCCATGGCATGTGTAGGTTTCATCTCTCCTCTTTGGCAAACCACTGCTGCTAGGGATGGTGCCCATCATACAGGGATTGCGCCCATCCTTCAGGGATTGCTAAAATACTGCCTGAAGGCAAACAATTTGCTATTGCACTGCACCAGGCTGCAGCAGACAGTCAGTAGGTTAGCAACATTTTTCCCAAAGAAGGATGACTTCATTGCCTTGTAACAAAAATTGAAATATTCTTCCTCCACTTTATGCTACACAAAGGACTGAAGCAGACCAGAGGGACCCTGCAAACTCTGTATAAGGCTGGGAAAACCTTTCCTGTCACAGCTGGAGAAAAGGAAAGCTGACAACCCATTTGCAAGTGCCAGTGGAGACAGTTGTAGTTGGTTTGTGAGAGCAGGATGCGAAGTCTGGGTTGCATCTATTGAGATCTGGGCAATCTCTGCAGTGGACTGGGCTGCCTGGGCCAGCCACTGCAGCTGAGGCTGCTTGTGCTGGGATCCTCTGCCCCAAGAGCCTTGCTGGTATGCTGCCTCCTCCGCCTCCAGTATCTGTGCTGTGTGCTGCTGCCAGAAGCTGTCCTCCCACCGTGTCTATGCTGCCCATGCCTGGGACATAGCCTGAAAGCATGGCTCCATTCCCACTGGGCATCTCCTCTACCAGAACCAGGCAAAACAAATGATGATTTTGCACTTGTAGCTGGTTGTTCCACTAGATAAATTTCTGAGTGAAATGCCCCTTAGGAAGGGGCATTGCAAGTCATTGCATGGATCAGTCTAAAACAAAGAAAAACCTTGGGGTTGAGTGGCCTTTCCACCTCCCCTCCACCTAAGCAGGGAATTTAGTGCTACACTGGAAGGGCATCCCCCAGGCTCCCCATCTATATCCCTCCCAACACGCACAGAACAAATCGCCCTGACACTGCCCGTGGCACAGAAGACCTCAGCAGGCAAAGAGAAACTTTTTACATCTCCAAGAGCTCCTGCATGCAGCACTTCAAAGAAGGTCAGACATGCTTTGTCTTACCGGTTCAGACTGATGGCTGTCACCACTGCATGCTCTCCGTGTAGAATCAATTAGTAATAGCCACAGTCTCTAATGATTCTGCAGAGGCAGATTTTCTTCCTCTTCTGAAACACCGTCAAGGTTTTCTCATCAAAGGATTATTCCTATGACAAGAAAGCAATGTAATTTAATACAACCTGAGAAGGAAATGGAAGACTCCCCCAACCTGAGGCTAAAGCTGGGACTGTTGTATCTGGAAACACAGTCATATAATCTCCTAAATGATTTCTCACCTTTGCCTCAAAAACAAAAACCCAACTCCAAAACAGCTCTTTCAAAACGCCCTTCCATAGTGTACCTGTGTAAGGGAGAAAATTAGCTTAGGCCAGTCCCATTCTCTCTAGCACAGTTAATTCCCTATTTTAGATACAGTTTTGTTATTTGTCTTGTGTAGAAAGATGAAAAGCATTAGAGACAGAAGTGAAGTTTTCAAACCCTGCTTAGACTCCTTTTAGATCCTGTTTCCTGTTGTTATAAATTAGAAGCCAATAGATCCGTGCAGTTTACTGCAGCGAGTTTCTGACCCACTGAGTTCTAGAACAGGAAACAGGTTTATAAGATGAATGGCCACAAATTCCCTATTACTTGGTATATATTTTTTAGAAGATGCATTCTTTTGGCAGCATACCCCACTTATTACATGCGCCCACATTTCTGTCACAAATATCTCAGTGAAGTAGCCTTTCTAAAATACAGTATCATTTGTGGATGACCATGGACTTGTTGGTGTGTGTCCATTCCTTCAATAAGTCTGCCTGATGGCTGTATCCCTTTTTCTTCCTTCCTCCCAGCTCTTCTCCGGTCACATATTTTATTTACCAAACTAGTTTGTGAGAGTCGGAGGAAAGGTACTGTCTGTGCTTTCCTCATACAGAACGGATTCCAGAGACATTTTAGTACTATTCAGAAAGAGATCCTGGCAGGCCTTCCCCGTCACGGTAATTCACATAGGCTTAAGGCTTCCACTCAGACAGAAAGAGAAAAACAAATAGAAGTGAAGGAACAATTTTCCTAATTGTTTACACTTTCTGAGGGAACTTATGCATGAAACTTGTGGATCTCTCCCTATTTTAATCTCCTTTCATAGAATAAAACATTTCCTTAAAGAAAATAGACATGGTGGTTGTTTCCACTTGGGTGCTGTTTTCTCACAGTGCCCATGGGTTCACAGTTAAAGTGCCTTTGCTGTCTTTGCTAACCCTGTGCAGCAGGCAAAGGGGCTCAGCCTTCAGCAACCTGGATTCACACAAGCTTTGGGGTGACAGAAAGAACAGCTAGAACAAAAAGCAACTAGAAAATAATTGGCATTAAAAATCATCATCATCATAACTCTGCCAGGAGAATTAAGGAGAAACAGAGCAGAGCTAGCAACAGGAGAGCAGGTAACAGGGTGTTTTGCCTACATCAGGAGGATGTAGAGGAGCACTCCAATTCCATGTGGCACCACCACGGGCTTGAACCTCCCCACACTCTATTTCAGCTAGCAAAGTGCTGAATCAAGTTTTAAATACCTTGCTGGTCTGAGTTACTTCATGTAAGCCTTTTTTTTTCTATGAGGAGAAAAGATTGCCAATAATTTGGTTTTCAGAGAGAGACTTCAAATTCACCAAAGACTGAGGGTATTCAGATCTGGATTTCAAATTTGTCCAAAACTTGTATGAATCCTGAATTAAGCCTGAGTCTTTAAAGAGTTGTGTTAATTTTTTCCTCTATTAGAAGTGGCTCCAGGTAAGAGCACCAAAATGTCACCAAGGAAATTCTCGTGGCATTATTTCCACCTCAGCTATAAGTAGAAAATACAGAAAAACCCAATTATAAAGCCTGAGGAAAAAAAAAAAAAAAGAGATTTTTTTCTTTTTAATTAATTTTGTTCTTTTACTCTTCCTCTTTTCCACACCAAAATAACACTGGCAAGTGGAAAGTGCTTTCCCAGCGCGCTCCCAGAGGAACAATAGAATTGCCTATGGTAAGGGCAAACTTTCTTGGACAGGAGACACAATTTCCTTTGCAGCCTCTACAGAACTACAAAAAAGCTCTGCTGGATGCAGGAACCACCAGCCGTATTGGCTTTCCACTCCAAGAGTAAGATGTATTCCTTCAATCAGACGTTTATGTAAAAAATCATAAAAGAGCACACAAATCACATAATGCAGCAGATATAAAACAGTCCTGGGGAGAAGGAGAGAAACTTGAAAACAGCAGACCTGATTTAGTGACTCTGCAATTTGTTCAAGCAATCAGTCCTAAAGAAATGTATGACTGAAGAGGACATTAAGGCCTGGCCTAAGGGATGACCCTACCTCAAGAACAGCACAGAAAGGAGGAGACAGAGGAGAGAAAAAAAGAAACAAAAGGGGTTACATGGCTGGCTCCATTTGAGGGCATTATGTTATTCCCATCAGACTGTTTCCACTTTGAGTTTTCATACTTGAGAGGTTGGGTAAGCCTTGGACAAGCCTCTGACCTTTTAAACGCTTAGCTGAAGCTGGAATTCCAAACCTGTTGAAGCTGGCCCATCACAAACACTAACATACAAACAGCTTCCACATAAATATAAAAGGCACAAGACACAATTAATAAAAATGTCAGTGTGCCAAAGAATACTACTGAACCTGTCTAAGGATGGTTTTTCACATGTACCACACACTGAAAAGTAGCTAGACTAGCTCTAGGCTGCATTTAGAAGCGTTTTACTACATCTATCACTGCTTTATTGCTTCAGAAGTAGTGTGCAAAATTCAGCTGTTTCACTTCGCATCAGATTGCATTAGCACTTCCTTCAAACTTCAGTTCCTGAGTTAGTAGCCTAACAAGTCAGCAGGGTTCTCTTGAGGTCCAGCTATGAATATTTATGATTTGCATTCAGAAGCTCAACTATGCTGTCTTTGTGGCAGACACATTACAAGAAAATAATTTGCTTCAGATAGCGTATGTTGTTCCATTCTGCTTGAGCTAAGAGGGCTAAATTCCACCTCAGATATTCTTCAAACTACTCAAAACTCGTGTGCCATGGAAGCACCAGTGAATACAAGTTTATAGGCACACGAATACAAGGTTATAGGCACACTTTCATTTAAAAGCAATAAAATAATTATTGTTATTCAGCAGAAAGATGCAAACCACACCTTCCACATGCTTTTATTATAGCAGTCTCACATAATGCTGCTTACCATTGCCTTTTTGTGCATATGCCTGTAAGCTCTAGCTCTTTACATGGACTTTCTGCCATCAAGGGTTAGTCACACTGCTGATGTTCATTCATCAGTCCAGTTACTCTACATTTCTCAATATTCTTCAACAGCTATCAGTCGGCCACTTGGATGTGTAGTCCCAGAAACTACAGTGATTTGGGCAGTAAATATAACACAGTTACTGGGAGGAAGTTTAGGGAAATGTTTTGGCAAGATTAGGGGAAGAGCATTTCCTATGATTTTCTGACCACCAAATTAAAGGTTATTATAAAATATTTTTAAAATTGACTTGTAGTCTATTTGCAATTCTTTGTACATAGAGTTATGAAAACTGAGCTCGAAAAAACTGGGCACTCACAGAGACAGTGTGTCTTTTTCCTAGAAAATTACGGTTGACTGAACAAGATTCATGAAGTTCAGAGATAGGCTTTCCAGAACAACCAAAACTATCCCATCTGTGCCTCTGCAGTACTCAAAAAATACTTTTATGTTCTTAAATCTTTTGACAGTATATCTGAGCAACAGTCATTTGTAGCAAACAATAACATGGACAATGCCAACCCTTAAAAGCTTCAGTCATGTAACATTCAAATGCATTCAGGTTATCTTCTGTTTGTTTGAAGGCAAGGAGCTGTAGCTCATTTCACCTTGAAACAAGTTACTAGTGATTTTAGCTAATTAAATATAAGATCATTTCTAAGCATGTCTTTTTCCTAATCTTCAGAAAGATAGGGTTTACATGCGGGGTTAATTCATGACACAGTGCAAGTTTGGCATCTATATGTCTTACCTTGTAGCAAATAAATGTGGCTTCTTACGGATAACCAATAAAGCCTGAACGACTTGTAGTTATTTCAAGGAAATTTTGGTATATCCATTTGTCTAACTTGCTATCCAGAATGCTACCTGTATTTTTCCCCAACTTGACCCCTGCTTCAAGGGGGAAAAGGGTGTTGCTTATTATCCGCGCTTCCCCGAACAGGGTTTTGCCTTTGGGCTCTTTCACAAAGTCATCCTGGATGCCAAAATCCAGAGGAGAGTCACAAGTGCACTGCAGTAGCAAGGTTACATCATAAGTGGAGGGGGACACAAAGGAATATCATTGTTAGGGCAACAATTAAGCAAGGCTCCTCTCAAGCATGTATGTATTGAAAACGCATATGAGGCTCCAGACTTCAGTAAATGGTTGAACAAGTTTACTGACATGACTCATTCTATTGCTATGTCTAAAACAAATCAATTTTAGCTATTCAGCTTTGATGAACGTTATGGTCACAGCAACCATAAAAAACAAGAAAGGCACCTGAAAACATTAACAACATGGGAAAAATATGGGATTTAGCTGAAAATAAACAGAAGAAATTTCAAAACAAAGAGCAAGTTTATTTCTTCTTTCCCAGAGAGATTACCTTCTCTCATAAAAGGAGCTTGTTATTAAAGTTCCTTTGCTTCCCCAGGAATGATATCGTGGTTCTGTAACACTGTTAGACTGGTCAGAGCTTATGTGGGCCACAGAAACCGAGGCAATGACAGTGTTTATGAGAGCTGGAAGCAGGAAGAGGGTGAGAAAGATGAGGAGAGACAATATTAGTCATCTACAAAAGGAAGAGATAGGCAAGAGGGCAAATTTGCTGAAGGGTAGATAGAGCTAGTGGTGCAGAAACACAGTCAATTTCTTTTTAGTAAAAGGGAAAAGAAAATTGTACACGCTCAAAGAAAAGTCCTTGAAAGTACCTGACAGCCAACTCTGACTGAAGGGGAAAGAAAGAGTAATTTGAGCAATTTAGGTCTAGCAAAATCTTACTCCGTTAACCCCTTTTGTTTAGCAGATTCAGATCAAAGTGCTTTTGCTGATAAGGAATTTAGGGCCCAGTCACACAGGATCCATTAGGACTAGGATTTTATCTAGGGCTCTGCTGCTGAGTGCTTTACTTGACTGAAGCCATGGTAGCTGAAACTGCTTAAGTACATCTATGCCTACACTTTATATTTTCTCCTATTAGTTTTAAGTCATTGCTGGAGTTCCACACAGGAGGTCACAATTTGGGCATCAAATACGATATTTTCCATCCACTGGCTAGACCCTAACAAACATTGCCTTAAATAAATTTGTGCCCATGCCAAATTCAAAATTAACTTCCCAAGCCAAGCTAGGGATGATGGGATGGGGCCAAGAGGCCCACAACTCTGCTGTTGAGCTAATGTAGCGGCCTCAAGCTGCCAATCCAACAAGGGAGACTTTTTTATTTAACATATACATTACACAACGTGTGCAATATTTTCCACATTCGATGAGAAGACTTTATTTATAAGCTGCCTGTGTTGAAATGGTCTCTTATTACAAGGAAGCAGCAAGCCAGGTTGAGCCTGGAAATGAATTCTCATTTTCTCCTTCACTGCAACATTCAGTGACATGTTGCTTATTACCTCCAAAAATATTTTGCAGATGGTTTTGGCCATTTACTGAACATACAGGCCCTAGAATAATGACATACACTCCCAAATCTCTTCATCTTGTTCAGCCTTCATGGCTTATCGGAAGAGTCAGTGAGATATTGAGTTTAGGGAATTGCATCTCCCTCCAAGAAGAGCATCTATGGTGAAGACATGCAGTTTTGTTTTCAGCCAGGGAAGTTTCTTTTGTCATCATCAACAGGTTCAAAGGGTTTGGAATTGTGCAGACAAGTTTCATATATAATTATCAACCTTGTCTATTAATGCAAAATTGAGTTAGCTATTTCAGAGTTTGAAAGAATGGGCCAAATCTTCACATCCACAGTGACTGCAATATGAATTGATACTTACACATAAGGAAAAAAAGTCCACAGTTTTGTCTTCTTTCATGGGCTCAGGATGCTTTCTCTGAAAATTCCTAATTCCAGATTCACTTGTAATGTCAGTCAAATTTTTTATCACATAGGATGCTCTTCAATATCAAAAAGAAGTCATTGCATGTATGAAGTTCTTGTTATGTTGTGTAATAATAAGTTATAATGAAGGCTGGCTCGTAGTGATAGGACAAGGGATAATGGGTTCAAACTTAAACAGAGGAAGTTTAGACTGGATATAAGGAAGAAGTTCTTTACTTTAAGGGTGGTGAGGCACTGGAACAGGTTGCCCAGGGAAGCTGTGAATGCTCCATCACTGGTGGTGTTCAAGGCCAGGCTGGACAGAGCCTTGGGTGACACAGTTTAGTGTGAGGTGACCCTGCCCGTGGCAGGGGGGTTGGAACTTGATGATCTTAAGGTCCTTTCCAATCCTAACTATTCTATGATTCTACATCCTGCACTTGTATTCATAATGAGAATGATAATTTCATTTCTATGCCCTTAATCTCATGTTAAGTACTTTAGCTAC
>WYDI02078966.1:0-72478 GCA_009867235.2 Psittacus erithacus
GGAGCATTCACAACTTCCCTGGGCAACCCATTCCAGTGTCTCACCACCCTCACAGTAAAGAACTTCCTCCTTATATCTAACCAAAACTTCCTCTGTTTACTCTTGAAATCTCCCCTGTTTAAGCTTGAAGTCAGTCCTGTGAGATAAATGTCACCCTTCTCAGTTGTCCAGACTTCCAACCAGGAGCCAAGGCTCTTACAAACTGCCCAGCCTTATTGCCTGCCACACTGGGAGTTTACAGCTGGTTTTCTGGCTTTTCCCCACATCATTGTCCTCAGCATTTTTCAGACATTGCTGCTTTCCAAGTACCTCCAGCCCAATAAAACATCTACACATGTTTCTTCATTTCCTCTGGGTGTATTAGCTTGTGTTGTCCAGGTTGGATTTTATTACTCTACCCTCCAGATAAGGCTACTTGCCTGCATAATAGTCTTTGCCTCCTACTATGAGATTAGCTCCAAATTTAACTTGAGAGCTATTCATCCCCTCTATATAACTACCACTAACATCCCCTCTTGATAGCTAGCTAACCATTAAAACTAGAATTCAAAAACTGAGATTCCCAACATCTTCTGGGTACCTGTTCTTATATCAGCATCAGCATGTGTTTGTGGATCGTTCAGGTTTATCTATTTACAGTCCTTCAAGTAGTGTTTAGTATAGAGAGCAGATGTCTGAGGTGCTACTAATCACCTTCTTTGAAATGACTGTAGAAAAGATATCAGGTTGTGAGCCAGTACTTTTGGGATCATGTTAATGGTTTACTGTTGTATTTCAATCACTCAAACTGTGCAAAATAACCCAAAATGTCCCTCCCTCAGGGTATTAAGTAAAGATTGCATTCCCTGTGATAAGGGAAGATTCTGACAAGCATTAATCTGCAGGGAGCAGTTCAGTGGGAAATAAAGGGCAAGAGCATTGCCAAATGGCCTCTTCTTGCACGGGGGATGCTTTATGTAAGTGCCTGCGCATTCTGGGAGGAATCCTTCCTGTTTCCTAGCATTCTCTCATTACCACGAATATTGGGGTACATTCGTTTGGTTTTCAGCATCCAGAACTTTCAGTTTTGCAGATTTAGAAAAATCCTTAATTAAACAACAGAAGGCATATTATCCTGTCTCCTTTCATCAGCTTGGTACCCGTCAACTACAGCTGGCACAAACCAATTATCCCTGTGGCAACCGCAGCTTTTGACAGCTCTTGACACAGACCGCTTTCAACTTGTAGGCACCCCATGCTATTTTTGTGCTTTTGCAGATGATTGAAAGCTGCTATGTGCACCTCCTTTTCTTCAGGGAAGAGCTGCTGGACTTGTGCAGTGATGGCAGTCGGGAGAGGGCCTTCCAGACTGCACCAGCACCAGCAGCAGATGGTAGTGGTGATGCAGCAGCCCATGGTGCAGCGCAGAAATTGGCCGTCCTCGTACTCGTGAAGAAGTATGTTTCCATCAGGTTGAAGCTAATGCTCCATCTTTCTTATGGTAGCTGTCATTCCCTGCAGTCAAGCTCTGCCAGGGTAGGTGATGTGTACCCTGAGACAAGCCTCTGTGATGGCGCAGCCCTCCTGTTGAATGGTTAGGAGTATGATGTAGGTCCCACTGTGCAGATTCTGGAAGAAGGGATTCTTGTCTCAGGCTGCCTACAGAGCGCTGTGATCATCTGTAGGCTGTGGAGCAGTGCTCAAGGCAACAGAAACTTGTTGCAATGTTTGAGAAGAGGGGAAGAAAACATACCAGAAGGTCTTTGAAGGTACAAACGTCAATTCACAGCTAATTAGAGGGAAGGAGGCTCTTCCGGGCTAGTGACCGGACTGGCTCTGCCTCATGGGTGCTCTGCACTGACAACAACCCATAGGTGACAGGGAGCTCAGGCTTTGGGCTGGGCACCTCCACTCTGCTTGACAGCAAAGCCAGCCAGCAGCCCAACAGTTGCTTCCTGTGCAAAGATTGCCTCATGGCTCAAAGGGGGATTTAGCATTTTTCTTAATTTGAGCCACTTATCCTTCTCCAAGAGCCGGAGCCAAAGGCTATCGACTTAAATAGGCTTTGCATTGGGTTTCCTGTTTGTTGGAATGAGGCACAGATGAAATAGTCCCAAATGTCCTAATTTATAAAAATATTACTTATTTTCCCCTCTGTGCTTAATTCCATGATCTAACAGAAATACAAAGCATGCAGTAGGACACAATCACTATCTTAAGGACAGAAAAATTGTATATTCCTTCACAACTCCTCCCCACAGACTTTCAGTCCAAATGCCCTCTCATGGAAATCAATAAGCATTTCAGAAGTGAGATCAAGGACGATCCAGAGTAGAGTCCCTCAGCACTTTTTGTTTACCTCAAAAAGCTGCTGCTCTGGGCTGCAAATCTGGGTTTAGGTTTGCATACTTTTCTCCCTTCTTTTACCAGCAACCTTTGTCGGCTGTTACCACTTTTGGATAAATCTGTAATATACAGGCTTTTAAAGAATCAGTGTAGAGATTGTTCAAGAGTCAAGAGCCTGATTCCCACTACCACCCCAAGATTGACTTTTCTGGGGAATGAGGAACAGAATGCCAAGTACCAGTCTGAGGAGCAGGAGTACAGTTTTATTACCAAATGCAGAACATGCTAAAATTCCTTTAGCTTATATTTAAAGGGAGGTTTCTAACAACTGGATGTTGGTAGTTTATATGTTGCATTCTGGGGTGTTTTCTAAAAGGAACTTTTAGGAGTTTTTTCCCACAAGTACCTCCACATGTACTTCACTGGATTTACCTTAAAAAAAAATCTCTTCAATTAAAAAAAAGTAACACTTTGCAAAGTTCTGTATTTAGAATGTATGGATTTTTGTGAAGTCTGAAGACACCATCATATGCTTGGATACCTCTTTAATACACACAATTTAGGCTCTATAATTTTAGCCACTGGAGGGCTCCCCAATTTTTTAATTAATTTAGTAGGACATCTGGTATGAAAGAATGGAGGAAGGAGCAAAAGCAGGGTGGTCCTAGTCACTACCATAATCTCTACTAATCCTAAATTTCATGCAAATTCCAGGTATTCTTCTGTGTATTCCTCAACCAAAATACTGGAAGAAAATAAATTTAGTATTTCAGATAGAATAAATATTCCAGTATAAGCTGGCCAGCCAGCAAGCCTGGGTGTAACTGACTAGCTAGATATGCATAAAAATACAAGAAAATGAAAGCTTCAAGACTTGGTAGCATCACACAATCAGGCAAATTCCCCACAAGTTTTACTCTAATGCGTCAGTTTTACTGTAATGTATCAGCCTTTTGTGTGGATGATTTACGTTATCATTGCATCTCCCCATACTCCCAGCCTGCCAATTCACCCCTATGCTGCCATTTGACTAATATATTCCTTAGATGCTGTCTTGGGGTTTTATACTGAAGATGGTTTCTCATGACTGCATCAGCTTGCAGCACAGTACAGAATCTACTCCTGCATCCTGTTCTGGCCTTTGCACCCTGAGCCCTGAGCTAACAACCTTCCAAGATCCTATTCTGCGCTCAAGGAAGTGCTTTCCTTTAAAAGAAATAAAGGAGAACAAAGAGAAGAGAGGAAATGTTCCAGGATCAAATAGTATTAAGAGTGGTAAGCCAAGAATCCTGCTTTTCCAGAAGTGCCCCAGACTATGCAGGGCACAGGACCCTGCAGTCACGTTTACAACATCCACTTTATTGGTATATATGTGACTATAGGGGCCGCACCACCACTCTGTTTCACTCCTCTGGTTGCATAGTCCGTTCAAGAAACAAATTGAAAGTTTGCCTCCTGTTCACAGCCACAGAAAAAAAGCAGAATCTCCTCAAATAACAGTGCTTACCCATACCTGCTGTGGTCAGGGGACTTGTTGGTTGCCCTACCATATCCATGCCTGATCTTTGTAGAGACCTCGTGATGTGACTCTTGCCAGAGCACTGCTTGTGCTCCCTACAAAGGAGGGGCTGATAGACATTTGCAGTGAAACATTTGCTGGTGAATGAAGGAACACAAATCATGGGCATGCTTGTCTCACTGGCAAACACTTTCTCAGAGCTAGGCTTGAGCTACTTTTTGCAGCATGTTGTGTCGCAAGCTTCCCTATCCTAGTGACCTGCCAGCTGCCTCAATAGCACCATCCTGGTCAGGCACAGCCCCAGCAGTTTGGTATGGTTAGGATGATGCAGCTATGCAGGGGGTGGTATGTACTGCAGAAAACAATGTGAATGGGGAAAAGCCCCATAAGTACCTCAGACTTGCAAATCAAGGCACAGAGAAAGCAAAAGCCCACCAATGTGGATGCATGCAGTGCATCTTTAAGAAAGGAGACGTGAGTGGCCTCAACAATTGTCTTTTACACTACCTTTGTGCAAGACCACCCATTATCTCACCGCAGTGAGTAGAAGTTGTAGACTCCTTAGCAAAGAGACATATTTGCTGCTAATAAAATATTAACCCAGATGGAGGGCTGGTAAAATATTTAAATATCAGACATTCCTCTATTCCTCAGCTTCCCACTTGGCACAAATCACTGCCATGATTTGGAATCTGATCAAACGTGTTTCAAAGGTACAAAGAGGCTAATTTATAAAGAAGGATTAATCTCTCTGCAAGACCAGGCTGGTTGGAATTTCTCTTTTCCCCTTTCATGCTACAAGGCTCTCAATCTTTTTAACGCACAGCGCTTTTGTGGAGAATTTTTTCACCAACATGACTTAATGGCCTTTTGAGGCCACGTGTTTTTATTCAGAGACCTGGTGGGTGAAAATTCCTATTTATCCACAAGGCAAGAACTATTTTGCCCTTGGCACTATGAACATCTTTGCACTAACCCTTCAGCGTGCTTCAAGCTTGACCTGTAGAAAGGCAAGCAAAGTTACAGTGAGTTCTGGGACGAGAAAAGACAATGAGCAAAAGTGGCAAGGCATGACAAATGTAGCGTGAATACCTAGAGGTGGTGCAAATGAAGTTCCCCTAGGACATGGGAAGTGAGCAGAAACACAAGGGGAGCACATGGCGACCTTCACCTCATGAATGGAGGTACACATGCCATAGTGATGAAAGCCACATTTCAATTACAGGTGGTGTGGAACAGCGTTGCCTTTTATTTTAAATGGGCTGCCCCATCATTTCAACCCTTAGCACTCAGAGAAACTGTGAATTATCATTTCCTATGCATCTTTCTCCCACCTTTTCTGAGCGTGAAGGCTTCTGTCACGTTTCCCTCACTTCGCTGTCAAGGATCCTCATAAATTTTGTATGTTCTCACTGATGGCATCAGTACACTGAGAAAACACAACTGCAATTTTAATGGGGAGGCTGTGCACTGTGAGACTAGATTTTGGGACTGATTTCTTTTTCTCACCCAGCTTGTCTCCTTGCTCAAATTACTATTTCTCACTTCAAACAGGAGCTAGCTGACTTCAGAGCAAAGCTCTGTTAAGCTCATTGGGTTCCTGTACAGTCACAGCACATGTGCTTCAGACTTTTTCATCTAAACAAGCAGAGACAGAGGGTGAGCAAAATGAAGCGATAGTATAACTGCTCTGGGAGGGGAAATGACCTCAAAACTGTGCAAGAAGCATTTTGGTAAAACAAGCTGTTGAAGTTACTGTGGATCTTTATCTGCTGGATTACCCTTCCCACACACCTTTATACCCCTTCCCCAAGTGGGGTTCACTTCTGTGATGCCTCCCCCCAGGATCACTGCCACCAACACCATCTCTGCAGGGAGTTCCTTCTGCCCCACACCGTGGGCAAAGAGATAGAAGTTCCTGTACTTGCCCCATCCTGGCATTGCTGGTTGACCTCCCTGTCTTCTCTTCCTCAAACTTGCAGGAGCCACCTTAGCTGTCACTGAAACACCAAAACCACCTGGCAAGGCCTTAAGCAAAAGCTATTTCTTCCTTGATGTAGGCAAGTATGGGTCTTTTGTTGCATTTTGAAGAAGGATTCCCTTCTAGTTCACTCTGGAAGCAGACACAGTTGACACCAAATATACTATTTCAAGTAACCCTGTGGTCTGAAAAAAAGACTGCACCTCATCCAGAGCCAGCTGCCTACCCAGCTTGCCTTGGTGCCCTGGAACAAGGCCCATGACCCACCATATTTCTTATTTAAGTCACCGCTGTAGCAGAACCACAAGCATGCACAGAGAAGCATCCTCCAGACACATGTGTTGATCATTAGTTACATAAATTAATTTAAACAACAATTTGGCATTAGAACTATCATGGAACTTTAAAATCATTAAGTCTTTAATTATTTCCTAGAAAAGCTTTGAAGTGGTGCTTTTCAAATTCAGCTCTCCAGCTGCTATCAGTGAGCTGCAGGATAGGGCATTTGCATACTCCTGGCTTGGATGCTGGCAGCTTTCTGGTCTATTATTTTATTGGGTCTAGATGGAGATTGTGGTAATAATGTAAAGGTTTGTCAGTGTGTTTTTTACTCTTTGGTTTTGAATTTATATTACAAATGCCTCTTAAAAAATATCCAGTTAATCTCAGCTTGGCCTGTTGCCTGGGAAATTTTCTGTGTGGTGTTTAATATTAAATATAGCTCTTGAAGATTTCTTTATTTGCCGAAGTGTTTGTAATTATTTCTGTTTTCATCACAGTTTGAAATTGGTTATTTCATGAGTACACAGGTAAGAATGAGGCTCTTCCTATGCTTCATGCAGAAGTCACCATCATTTTGTTAATTGCTGAGAAGCTATTGCTAATACATTAGCCTGCAGAAGATGAGAAAGGGAGAACTGAAAGGTTTCTGTAAGAATGCCTAAAGAAACGGCAGCAACATGATACAGCTTTCAAACACAGACAAGGCTTCATTCTTTCTGTCTTGTTTCATAAAAAATGAACCACATAGTGAATGCTGTAGCTTCATGTTACTCCTGTCAAGTCTTTAGTAAGTGGGTGTCCAGGGAATTAGATCATAAGCGGAGGGAATGTTCCTCTCATTTGAAAGGTTTCTCATTGTGTTTATTAATTTAACCATTGACTTTAAGAAGGCAATATGTGCTGTTTTCAAAGGGATTCAATAAAGTGAGATCTGCCTGACCCCTTTACAGGCTATTCTGAGAGACACATCCTATGTATCAATGGAAATATTCAGACAGAATACATGTAATGTAATTATTCATAAAAGAGAGCTCAATCACTGAGCAGTTACACATCACTTAGGCTGAAAATATCTTCAATTAAGGTAGGAATGAAGTAATATTACATTTTATGCAAGTTCCCATCAATAAGCCTGACACATGCCAGCTCCGATTTAATAACATATTTTACTTCTAATAATTCTCCTTTTTTTTTCCTACTTCAAAAAATGTGGAAGATGGCTCAACTGTTTGCAGAAGTGAAAATGTGGTTGTAGGAGGAATTATGGTTTCGTGTTTCAGGGCACAGAACAATCCCCATCTGAGGAGGTTAAGATGCATTTTACTGTTTGGAAAGGAGCACCAGCATCATAGGGATGCCTCATCACTGGACACGGAAGATGGAACAAGAGGGACCATTGGTTAAAACCAGCCTGACAAGACCTGTGATTCATGCATTGCCATTTCTGTCCCCCAAATATGTGGGAGGTCTGTTCTGCATGAGCCAGTGCTAACTGCCTCCTGTAAGTAAATTGAAATGGGCATGGAGTTCTGGCACACAAGTATTTTCAAAGCTCTAGGCTTTCTCAAATGAAGTGAATACAATACAACTTCATCCTGAGAGGCAACTGGGAAGAGAGAGAAGTAAAAAAACAAAGTGCAGGAGATGGGTTAGAATTGAGGAGTCACACCGAGTAGTGGGACCTGGGCAGCCAGAGCACCATTTCTGGTCCAGGCAACATGCCGCAGCCAGTGAGCTGAAGAGATGAGGCCCTTTGCTTTTGTTAAGCATCTTAAATCCTGCTCTGTGTGGACTGCAGGTAATTCCACACACCTCCCTCCACCCAGCACCTGGATTGGCGTCTGTAGCATGGGGAGAAACCAGGCTGGGAAGGGAACCAATAACACCTATAAGCTATTTCCATGGGGATCCTCACTATATCCAACCCCACACAAGCACACTCAGTCAGGAAACAGAAGGGCTGCGTCTCCTGATAGGCAGCTCTAGCAGCAGTGTAAGCAGACTGAAAAAGCAAAGCCATCCTGCAACAACACTTAGAAAGCAACTGCCAGGCTGAAAAAGCAGCAGTATGGGCAGCAGCAGCTAGAAACCTGAATCTCCATGTTAGTGTCTCATGCTTCTTTCCTTCCATTATTTCCCTCAATGAAGAGGTTGCCAATTGGGATTTGGCTGTTCAGGTCTCTGGTGTAATTTTGGGCACCTTCGGGCTGCAGAGAGGTCTGCACAGCACTGGCAGGTCCCTGGAGCAGCTGTTGGAGGCCGGGTGGGATAGCAGAGAACATCTCAAAAGCCATTGCATCCCCACATTAGACAACTAATTCAAGGTAAATTCAAAGAAATCGCAAGAGATGCACAAACTGATAATTAAAGGGATGAAAGGCAAAACACAAAAAATTATTATCAGCACAGCTCTAAATTTAATTTGTACGAGCACACACAGAGAAATGTATTTGTATGTATTTATATAAAGAAATAAAAATTAAAATACTATGTACTTTATAAAGTAGCATATTATTACATCGTCTGAGAAGTAACACTTCAAAAAACAATTGAATGTGAAATACAGCAAATTCTGCGTAACAAACACCTTTGCTGAGATGGTTTCTGATGCACCTAATGAGTGCTGGCCTTCCAGGGGACAGTCAGATTTGGCAAGCTGTGTGACAGGGGTGCTTTTGTTGGTCTTTTTGGCCATTTTCAATGTATTGCGGTATGACAGCCTCAAGCACATCCTGGCCTCATTCATCTCACAAGAACAAAGTTACTTTTTAGTCCCAGCAGCAGTGCTGTCAAGTTTCTTAGGATTTTAAGGTACGGGGAGAGTGGGAGTAGAACTTGAGCTTTTCTTGCTGTCTTGCTAAAACCTGTGCATACTGCTATGCTTTCAGTTGATATTGCCTGTCGGTATCTTGCTGGAATTTCATAACAGACCCATTCTCCCTGTGCTCATTAAAGAGAAAAAATGGAAGAAAGAGTGACTGAGGAAGCTGCAGGTTAATACTGATGAAAACTTAAGAGGACAGAGGGTATTCCAATAAGTCTTTCCTATCACTCCCAGGATGTGCTTAAACAGAGAAATAATCTGACCCTCCAAACTGCAATGTAGCAAGTGCGGGATTGATATCTGACTATAAAATACCTAGAAAGCCATAACTGTAACTCTATTATACACATAAAAGAGATCAGACTTCAGGAATGTGATGATTTTTTAAGCAGATGCCGTTTGCAACAGGTCAAAAAGTTGAGGCAGAAGAGATTCCCATTGAATATTTATGGGAATTTACATTACATTTTGTATGACATATCTGTAAATGAAACTAATTGCAAAGGTAAAGAAAAACAAAGGTCTTTATCTTGTTGAAATGCTCAGACATGACTCATGAGAAAATTACTAAGTACCAAGTCAACATTTGCCAGAAATCTATGTAGTGCAAAATTTGAAAGTTTTGTCTCCTGGTTCCAATTTAGAAGGATTTCTTTCCTGCCTAAAATGTCAGAACTGTCCTTGGAAAAGACATTTAGGTTCCCAGAAGCTCTGCTACTGCATAGTTCACCTATACTTCCAGTCCCCTGAGCTAAGCAAATACAATTATCTTTATTGACTCCACTCTCATTGACACGAGTTGGTTGACTTCGTCTGTTCAGGAGCCACTTAGAAAGTGTAAGTTGTCTCTGAGCAAAGGCTGTGGCTTTCCTCTGTCATTCATTGCACCACACCTTCATGAAGGGCAGAGGAAGCAATTTCAGTGTGGCTCTTCTTGAATAACATTAGAAAGCTTTATGGTCTGCAAATGTACAACTCTATCTATGCAGCTTCTGGGTACAGCTATAATGAATATACCTGTATTTATTGACCTGTAAACTGGCTTTAAAATGAACCTAGATAACCTCTCCCATCTGCTTTCCATTGCTGTTCTCAGTTATATTAGTGTGGTTAGGAACGAATGGTCCTGATTCCTCTGGACGTATGGGATCTGATAAATGAAGTGTGAATGTGATTTTGCACCAAATATTTGACTCTATAAAAGTAGTGAACTAATGCACAGCATTTGCTTATACCTTAAAAATATCGCAGACCTTTGCAAGGCCAAAGCCCGCAAGGACTGAGGCCAGTATGTTGCGACAAGCAGCTCTAGAGAGCAAGGGCATAGAAATGGGGCTGCCGTGAGACCAGCAGGGAAGCTCTGGAGAGAAGCATGAGTGTGATGTTCCACGTGAGCTGTGGCCTAAATGCATGTCAAGTGCAGTTGCTCTGTTGTAGATGCATGCAGCACGGGTCACACGCTGTACATCTTATCTGCCCGCCAGCAACAGATATGCTGTGAGCATCTCTGTAAGGTGATCGGAGCGGGCTGAGCTGGCCTGCCTGATGTTTCTGCACCTCTGCAGGCAGGTCAGCGCAACTGCTGCCGCTCTAATCAGCTCGCCAGCTGTCTCTGGGTGATGTGAGCAGATTCTCCAAACGCTGCTCAGAACATGTGACCAGACATGTGTGGGACAGCTTGGGCAAGTGGTGACACTGTAGAGCTGCAAACAAAATGGAAGGTAAGTTGTGACCTATGAAATCTCATGCTAGATGCCGTCATGCTTGACATAGGGACAGCTGTGGCTGCAGTCCTGGTTCCTGTGTGGATGGTCCCACTGTTCACTAATGGTGTCAGAGAGTAATCTGACAGGAATATGTTATGCTGGGCTTCGTATGGGTCAGTGAGACAACTGTGCATCGGGAAACGCTAAGGAGGAGCATAAACCCCCCAAGGAGAAGGGCATAAACTATAGTGGGAACCCACAAGACGCTTTTCATATGTGTGAGGAGTCAGTGCCACGCTCTGCCACCCTGCACCAGTGAGTTTTTAAGTAACCCAGGCACAGAAGCATGAGTGGTTGTGAGTTTTCAGCCTGGCCTGCTAAAGCAAGATGTGACGGGTGACTGGGAGGTAATAACAGCCTCAGTTTTAATGTGCTGCTGTGTGGGAGCCAGAGCCTTTATAGACTCACGGAGCTAATGGGATCAGTAAGGTTTTGGCCTGACCGGTAGATGAACAGGGGACGTGGAGCAGAACCCATAAAACACTGGCAGAGGATGGTGGAGGCAGCAGCCACTTGCACTTCTGCATTACTGAGCCAGGGTAAAGGTGCTGGCCTGTGGCTATTAGAAAGTACTGGCATTTCCTAACAGGACCCCTAGGAGATGAGCTGGTACTTGCCCTTCCAAGGCAGGCTGACCTCTTGGCATTTTGAGCCAGCACAGAAATGATGTGGCATCAGGTGTGACCTCTGATGGAGGTCTGTGGACATTAAAAACCAGCTCCCAACAAAAGCTCTTGGTTTGAAGTTTTGTTGCTGGCCCCTTCTTGTCACCTACCTGCAGCTGAAAGACCTAAGGTTTATTTCTGTGGAAAGCAGCGATTTTCTTGTCAGCAGCTCCCCATCCACAGTGGCTGCCTTGGGTCCAGTGAAAGTCTGCAGTTTAGTGCCAAGGGAATCAACTGTCAGGGATATGGGTTGCTGGTGGCGGCTGCTCTCATCTGGTCTCAAATGGCCAAAAGTGTAAAAAGTAGGGAACATGTGACTCACAGTGTGAAACTGCTGTGGTTCTGTGGAGTAAGCATTATTTTTAATGTAGTGGCTATGTTTTCATGGGCAGTGCACACCATGAGGAGCTCCCACGTGAGCTCAATTACTGCAAATCGTTATTTTAGTTCAGATGCAGCATCTTACACAAACACAGCACATACCAAATCAATAGTGAGAAAGTGCAGTCCTGTAACTGGTTTTACAATAAAGGAAAGAATTAGTGGGAACACCAAAACAACTCTTAAAAAAAATCTCATTAAGCAAAACCAGATTGAAAAGCACTAGTGATAATACCAATGCAATTACAGTTTAAGTCTGTTAGAACTGAGAAATTACCAGTAAAAGACAAAGAAGTGTTTGCTGCACACCAGAAAGTCCAGATAATGTCAGATTCTGTTAGCTTTTCTCACACTATCTATATACAACACTGCTCAGCCTCTTAATGGAAGTAAGGTTCAACACTGAGTTTGCTCTGTTCCAGACAATAATATCTCCAATTGGTGTGGCATGATTGCTAGGTATTTTTCACTGAATATATCCAGTCAGTTCCTTCTACCTTTATATTTAAAAGTTTTATGGACAAATACAATGCCCTATAATCTGTGTCTGCATTTGAGTGCACACATCCCCTGGTTAACAGTGAAATATATTTGTTTGAGGTTGGTAGTCACTGACATTAGTCATTTATTACCTGTTGGCAGATTTGTTTGTGTTGTGTCATACAGTGCATACAATGTGCATGAATGCCTGTTTTAAATTTTCCGAGAGGCTGCGTTTTTATTTCAGAACACCTATAAACACTGTCAAGCACCCAAATTCAGCTGGGAATTTCTTTCACATCAGTGTTTTTTCCTTTGTTTCCTTTTTTCTATAATAGTTCAGAAATAAAAAGCAGGAGCACAGCAGTATAAAATGGGCATACATAAGCACACGTATTTTGTCAAGATTAGAAAGCAAGCTCCTGAAAGCATTCAGCAGGAAACAAAGAGACGAGGCTATCCTTGAATCGAATTATGACTCCTTTCAGCAGTGTTAACAAATAGTTTTCTGAAGTCTGAATATTTCCCCCTTTCCCAAGACCATTTTAAAAATAACAGACTCACAGAATGGTTTGGGTTGGAAAGTACCTTAAAGACCATCCAGTTCCAGCCCCAGTGCCATGGGCAGGGACACCTTCCACTAGACAAGGGTGCTCAAAGCCCTCTCCAGCCTGACCTTAAACACTTCCAGGGATGAGGCATCCACAACATCCAAAATGTTTGGTTCTGCTCTGAAAATTGTCTGATCTTAACCATACATTTATCCATATCTAATCTCTCCAGCATGGATGACACCTATTTGCTTCAGGAAAAAGAATAAAATCCAGTTTTGAATAGCAGTCCTCTCATCTGAACTTGGAAGGGTTTCCCCTTGCTTTCCCCATGGAAGTCCACAGGTACTTGTCAGAGCAGTTCTCCCCCATTGCTGGGAGCAAAGCTTACCAAAGACTGCCAGGAAACCTCACCTGCAGGCTGGGGGAGTGTCAAACCCCGTGATGGGAAACCTGCAGTGAACCTTGTAACTCTGACCAAGGGTTCAAGCCAGGATGAAAGCAGGAACCAGGTACAAATCCAACTCTGAATTTGGAAGTTAGTGCAAGTGCCATAGCCTAATGCTGGTCAGAAATGTGTCAGGTCTCCCCCTAGAAATTAAGTGCCTCTTCGGGATGTGCAGAAGCTGACTTTGGAGAAGTCACTTAGGCACTCTGCTGAAGTACAGCAGGTAGGCATGAAGCAGGGCAGGTTTTTGCTCTGAAGGGCCTGTTCATAGAGGCAGGTGTGCAGAGACCCTGTAGCCACAGTCATCCTCACAGGGACAAGGATCTGCCTGTCTCCAACCGAGGAGGGTGACGAGGCAGTGACTTTTCCCTTAGAGGGGTTAATCCTCTTTAAGCTTCTGATTTTTGCTCAAAAGCTTCACCAGCACCATGCAATTTTCAATCCACTGATCTAAACAATGAAGAAAGCATAATGTGTGCCAGAGCTGCCTCCTGTTGGATCCCATTTCGACTCTTAAAGTCTCAGTACTGTTGTAGCTGTTCCCCAGATGCTGGGGAAAGTGGAACAGAGACCCATGGCTGGTGGCTGCTCAGAGAGCTTGTATGACCTGTTCTAACCTCCAGTGTAGGTGTCATCCATAGGTGGGCTGCTGACAGATCATGTGTAGGGAAGGTACTTGGAGCAATCTTCATCTTAAATTAAGATATTTTTTTTTTCCTGTAATTACCAATTACCATAACAAAGAAACTGAAGGGGCTGATCTGATTTGTATTGAGAACAGCTTTGTTTCCACCTCTTTTCTCTTGTCTTGGGAATAAAACATGCAAAGTGCCAGAGAAGAAACTTTCTAAGAAATTGTTGAGATATAACTATGCATGTGAAAGAAAGACTGCCTGTATATCCATGTATACATATATATACGTAGGAAAGCATAGAAAAGTGTCAAGTTGTCAGATGATATTTGTCTTACTGTATAACAATCCCCTGAAAAGTAATATACTGTGTCTTTTTCTGTTCCTGTACTTGCCACCATAATTTCTCTTACCCTCAACTGCCTGCTTCTGCAAGCCCAACTTATGAGCCAAAACCTGGAAACCCTCATAGAATCCTCATCATTGTGCTCCACCACTCAGGGCAGACAGTGAGACACTTGCACTCAGTGATGCTCTTTGGGTTTTATCCCAATTATTTTAATGGTGGTAGTCTCAGAGTCCTACAAATATGGATAAGGTAATACCTGCCTCCTCCTTTTCTTTGGTTTAACTTGTGATTAAAGCAGCCCCAGTTTCCATCTTGAGTACCCTTAGGACCTATCTAGCTATGCAAGTCACTGTTGGGTTTATGTGGCAAGGTTTTGGTAGTCAGGGGGCCAGCGACAACTTCCCATGTGGTCCCACCGACCTGGGCTCTCCACAGGGTAAGGAACTTTGGGGATCTCAGTGCCTCTGGCTAAAGCCAAGCTAAGTCCAGGAATGTTGAACTATTAAGCCCTCCACATCTGGATTTTTTAGGAAGGAAAAAGAAAAGGATATGCACAGAGAAACATGGGAGAACCTGCATTTTTGTAACCTGCAGTTTCTTTCTCCTGGCTTCTCTTCTTTATCCCTCAGACATTTGAGCAGCATCAAGGATTTCTTTCCGTTTCCATCACCGACTTTTCTGTTTCACTTTGTAGGTCATGTTAGGCACACAGACTAGTTTCCCTTTTTCTATCTAACATTCAGTGTAACTCCAAAGCATTCAGTTATGCTTCTGTCCTTATCTTCTCCTCTGCCTTGCCAGCTCACCATGTTTTTTCGAGGCTTTTCTGACTTCTTACTAATGCCCTGCTTTTCCCTGTGGCTCTTTACATTGACAGTGCCCTCCCTTGAAATTAACTCCTGCCATGTACCCTACCTTTTTTTCCCTCTCCTCCCCCTCCAGTTCTCGTGAATCCACTTGCTTTAGGATGTGTTCCCATGACAGAAGCTGCCTTTCTGTGCCCCTCAGCACTATACCTCCTGGGCTTCCTTTGATCAAAATGTCTCCAGGGGAAAAGCTTCACTTCACTGCTGTGTGTGCTTCAATCAGGAAAGCTCCAATCCACACCTGCTTAAAGAAGCTGAAATAATTCATGTATGGGCAGCAAGAGCACTGTAAACATCGTTTTTCATAAAAATGTGCACCAGGGAATACAAGGTTGGTAGGTAGCTCTGCATTTGCATTATTGGGAAAGTGTGCTTAAAGGGATGAGTGATAAATACTTACAGCTCTGTAATGAACTCTAGCTACAGTAGGATTTGCTTATTTTCCTGCACTAATATACCCATGCTGAGCAGCTGAGAACAAAAACTGGGTGCAGGTGCATTTATAGCAAGCTCTGTCTTCTTGTTTGTCTGCAGATACTCATTCTGAGGCAACCAACTTTTCTGAAATAAGTTATGAAAGTAAGGAAAACGTCAGTTTGTTTGGCATGAAGGATTAAAGCCAGAAGATCACGGGCATTTTTTCACAATCATTGTCAGTTTAGCCCTGTTGTGTTTTGAAGGTTCTCATTAGCTAGTAACCACATTTGAAAAATAGTCTAATTAAGAAACACTCATGAAAGAGACAGGGAGAAGGAAGGCTTTGAAACAGTTGGTAACTGTTAATAGATTTTCTGGAAGCACGTTCTAATTCTGCGTCATTTGCCACAGCTGCAGCGTTGTAATGTCTGAGCTTTGACTTCTATATGAGAAGCAATCCAGCCTTCTACCCCTGCATAGGTGCTGAACAGTCTATTTTCATTTATTTTGGTGTCTAACCACCAGTCTCTCCATGTGGCTAAGTGGCTGTTCATTATTCACTTCATTCACTTCAGCTACATCCATTTATACGTGAGTAAGATGCCTTCCTTCGCTTCTGAGATTTGAGACCAAGAACTTGCAGAGATACTGTGAAATACCCTCTTCAGGCACTTTATCTGCTTTAGGCAAAGAGGATTTTAAAGCTTACTCCAAAGCCTACATCTCCGTATTTCTGCAGTTCTTTTTTACTTTCACTCTTCTTCCTAGGCTATTTCCACTATGATTTCTCAAACAATGCTACTGTTTTCACAGTTATTTTCCTTCCTTCTTTATCACATGTCTTATAATCTGTACCCACCAGCTGTTACCCCATTAATGTCTTCTGCCTGATCTTGAAGCCTTCTTTTGGGCACAACAATTAGTAATATGAATAGAAGGAAAAACTATGTATTCGTGATGGTATCTGGAAGTTATAATTTTTGTGAATCCTACACCTTATTGATGAATGCCACCCCTCAAGATCACCATCACATTTATGTAAATTTCACTTTCGATTGTGTGTTAGAAAGCACCCTGTGATATGTGGATGACACTACAAACCCACTCAGAGCGCATAACACAGTAGGGCCACTCATGACAGAGTGATGGGACTCTGTTTCTGGTTGTCATTTTCCAATTCCATGTTAGATTAGGTGGACTCATCAGAACACTATATACTTCTTTTGAGAGATATTCTGATATTTAGAGCTGTTTTATTTTAGTAGAAGATTTTTCTTTTTTAGGGAGACAGCTTCAGTATTTTCCAGGTTTTGATGCTCATCTTTCAGCAGCAGCTCAGAGCTGTAAAAAAAAAAATCTATCCAGAGAGGAAATATAGCAAAAGGAATTTCTCAGCCACCCCTTGTGTGTAGCATCTAAGCAGAATCAGAAAAATCAATTGGAAAAAATACTGTGGTCTACCCAAATATATTTACTAAAATAGGTTGCCAAAATAGATGACATTCTCATGCAGCACATATGAAGAAATAATGGTATGGAGTTATTTTCTGAGTCTTCCCTGAGAAAAAGACTTCAGTTAGGTGAAACAGAAATTTATTATGGGACGGTTTGATTAACTCACTGTATTGATCCAGAAGGCTTATGAAGCACTAAATTGATTCCAGGAGGTGAAAATGACTGAGATTCGTATCAACAAGTACACAAGGATTACAGCATTCTCCTGAGATGTAGAAGAGCCAAACTGAAATTCTGAACTCTCTTTTTAGAATGGCAAATATGTGGCTAAATATATGAAATAGGATAGTTCCTACAAGGACGGAAAGATTTTTTCCTCATAAATCTGTTCACCTAAGAAGCTGCTTGAGTCATGATAAGCAGAGGTAGACTTAGTTCTTTTACCATCACATTCAGGTGATTTCCGCCCACAGGGTAATTTCCAGGTTATTGTTTGTATTCAGATGGACATGCTCATACTCTCCTATCTATGTTCTTTTTTCTAAGCCAGAAAGTTTTCACTCTGTTCAGAATGGAAAGTTTCAAACCCCTATTTTTTTTTAAGCAAAGCAAAGCTCCTCAGTTTTCTGGCATGAGCCAAGTTAGAGCTATGTAAATTGCTCAAGCCACAAGAATATTGCATTCTGCTGGTATACCCCAGCACAGGGCTGGACTTATCAAACCTGAATAGCATAACCATCTTCAAATGTGCTTGAAGTGAGATTTCTGTCTTTTCATACTTATTTAATTTTTTGTTGCCTTTCATTATTCACAGCAATTTCATGTACTGCTTTCTATTTGTCCTCTGGCCAAGATGAAAGTTGCTGAGAATGGGAATGAGGACCCTTTCTCACAGCTGATGCTCCTGGTTCCACATGTAGCCCTGGGACATATGTCCAGAGAGAGATTTGTAACAAGTGTACACTCACAAGGATGCCCAGATATTGGCAACAGTGTGAGAAAATGCCTTTGATAACAAGATGGATAAACACATCATAGGAAAAAAACCGGCAGCAATAAAACTGTGGTGGATATACTCTTACTTGTCTTAGCTAAGTCCTCTAAATCTATTAACTGAACCTTTGTTTTCAGTGTTACTATTACAAGACTTAAGTATGGGATGAGGTAAAAGGAGTTGCTGACACATTCAGACACTGATCTATTATTGAAAAATGTGCCTTTCCCTGAGTCTGACTAGTAGTCATCATACATTTCAGAGGTAAATAGCACCTGTGGTGAACACTGAATCCAGCCAGCAGGAGCAAAGAGTGTTTATTAAATCAGCAAATGTGTTGAGGTGGCTTCATAAAACACAGATAAATTAGTTCAGTTTTCCTATGTGTGGCCTCTCTTCAGGTTCTCTCTTTTATATGCTTCTGAAACCCTGAATTATTATAACAACCCACATGATATATTGAATTTGAAAATTAGTATTTAACTGTATTGATTTGTTGGTAGTTATGTCACAAGCAGATCCTCAATCCCTTTTTGGCAATGGGGACTGAAAACAAGAAAAAAAGGATGGCCTATATCCATTTGATAAGACTGTCGTCTTTAATGGTACTTGTGTTTGCATTATTTAGAATACTGGAAAAAGCCTTGCCATATTGGAGTGGAAGTCTTCATCCTCCATTTTAAAGATCTAAAATGAAAAATGCTAAAGCAAGAGCACGTCTCACTGCGCCCTGGCTGTGGACAGAAACCCCACCCCCTGTCATAGCAAAAATCACAGTTCCATACCTGACCAGTTGGCAGATGGCAGTTTTCTATGTGTATTAGCATGAAGTATAAGGAGCTACATGTCATATCTGCTTGTACACACATGCGTGCATCACTAGAAAAGCTGATTTCTGCTTTCTAAACACTGGATTTAAAATAAGCAACCACAACTATAGCATAGATACTGAGTAGCTTAGTGAACAGCATGTCAGAAAAGTAGAAGTATAGCACAGTTCTCAGTTCAGTTCTCATTTCTTGTAGTGGACTTTGAATTCCTTTTGTCAAGCTGCTTCGTCTTCCTTTGCCTCGTATTCTCCACCCCTAAAATATCAGGGTGAAGAGATCTTTTATAGAACGTTTGAGGCAAAGATTTGGTGATATTCTGTACATTACTTCATTAGGAAATAATGTTGGTTTTTTGTTGTTTTTTTTTTTTCTTCCAAAAATGAGCTTTCAAAGCTTGGGAAAACTGTAAGTTTCTGTCAAGAAACATAAAAAGTTGTTTCAGAAATACTACAAGACTTTTATAGTGCTGCAGGTCTTGTGAGGATTGGGCTGGGAGTACTTTTCAGGACCAAGGTTTTTTGTGTAGCGCAGGACAAGTTACAGAAGTTCCCTTATTTCTTCAGGACTATGATTCTTGCTTTGTTCTGAAGCTAAAGATGATGGTGGTGTCAAAGTAGCATGTGCTCAGGGATGAAGGCACCTATCCAAGGGTACTCAGGGATCAGATAGCATGGCTGATGGCTTTCATCAGCAAGTACAGTTTGACATCTCCAGTAAGAGCCCGCCTATAGTCAGCAGTTTAGCAAGATGTCACAACGGATAAGAAACAGTGCTCTTTTTCATAGCACTGCTGTGTAACTCCTGTGTCACTGCCCCTGGGGCCTCATACACCCTAATGGTCACCTTAAATCATGCAGAAGGTGTTCAGAGTGATGTGATGACTGGGGAAGGTTAGCTTGGGCACAAACAGGTGGGGACAGATCAAAGGGAAGTAAGTTGGGGAATGGCAGAGAGAATGTGGAAAGGGGACAGGAAAGCTATACAAGGAAAGAGTTCAGGTTGTTGTTGCCTTAATTAGGATAGGAGCTCACTGCCACAAGAACTGAGTCATTCACAAGATAATTGAGCTGTTGTAGGTGGCAGACTTTTGAAGAGATGCAAAATCAGTTTCAGACCACAAACTTATTTCAGATTACTGAGGGCCTGCACCTAACATGGGCGCCAATTGCTCCAGGCTTACACAGTTTTAACACACCAAAACCGTGCTGACTTATCTGTGACAAGACCCTAAACCAGAAAGATTGTTGGGCCAGATCACTCACAGAGGATGCAGCAATAGAATTTTAGGCAGCAAGGATAAAATTCATGTGAGTAACGGAATCAGCTTTTGTCATTACTTGCAGTAAAACCCAGGTGACTCATCTACCCTCAAAAATGTATTTCCATGATACTCTCAGTGTCATTTTTGACTGCAAAAGGTTCAAGTGAATCATTTATGAGCATATTCTGGCAGCTCAGCCAGAGGATAGTCTTCCAAGCCTGGTTTCTTGATGAGACAAAAATGGGAAATGAAAAACCACATTTTGATCAAACTAGAGATTTATCTAAAATTTCACCTGAGACCAGGAAAATTTAGTTCAAAGTTCTCCTCCGGTCTGGAGCCAGTGATTCAAACTTAATGTCTCTGCCTGTCAGGAAGGATACCATGTAATTATGTACCTCACCAGGGCATAGCAAAAATTAGTTACGATTTGCATAGTGGAGTTGAATAATTTAAAAGTCTCCATCTCTGCTTTCGTGAAAGACTTTATTTCTAAAGCAAAATAAAGTAATAGTAATTTCAAAATGGTAGTAGGGGAGAAGGCGCTCTCCAGAGCACAGGCTATGTAATCAGCGATGCCAAAAAGAAACAAGCAAGTGCTGGGGAATAGCTGGGACATGTCATGCAGAAGGACTGGACAGCCTGCTTCTGTAGCAGGCCTCCTCTAGCAGGATCCAGGACCACCTACACGTCATTCAGATGGAAGGTGTCTTCCCTCCAGTGAAGGCATGTTACACAAGAGTTTGAGAATACAGAGACACTAATTAAAGAAAATGTCAGGAAGATGTTTGGGTTTTTTTGTTTCAGTTCAACTGCCCTGCACTTTTATCACAGCTTTCCCTCCTGGATGACCACACCTAATGGCAGCCTTTTGCCCTTTCAGGTTTCAAGGGATGCCTGTGCTCCAGCTGCAGTGAGATGATGTGCATCCTCTGCTTACCTCTCATGATTCTGTGCTGCTTTTGCCTCATGTGGCAGAACTACAGTGACAGGGAAGCTGTAATTTGGCTTTGGTATTTAGATTGCTCTTATCAAACCAGTTAATTTGCATTCACAGTCTCACCCTTGATTACACCTGGCATTTTTAAGTCCATTATGTTTGAAAACATCTTGTCTGTCATTTGCAAGATAGGAGAAGCAGGGTGTTCTGGGTTCCCAAAAATTGCAAGATCTCTTCTATCCGCAAGCTTCTTCAGCTCACCATTAGTTTGCACTTCCATCAGCTATAATTGCACATCAGGACTGAGCTGAGCTATGCTACAGAGACCTGCTCCAATTATTTTTTAAGTGCTATACTGCAGTACCAGCAGCTGTAACCAGGACCCCATGTGTTCTCCACCACATCCACGTATGCCAAGGACACTGTTTCTCCATTTTGTTCTTTGGTGTAGGGACTTTCTGTTGGGGTGTATCTTGGCTGTACAGTGTCAAGTAAGACTTACTGGAACAATTTCAGTGTACAAAGCTTTTTTAATTATATTTTTCTGCCTGAATGTTTGTTAGCTGCCTGAACACTTAAATTCCTACATCAAGGGTAGAGGAAGGAAGGAAGAGATCAGGGCAGGATTACCTTGAAGGCAGGGTGTTGAGGAGTCTCCCTGAGATCTGGAAACGCCAGCTTGGTCTCCTGGGTTAGTGTTGTCCACTCAAATGTAGTCCTCTGTGATTTTACCTGCAGAGCTGCTTGGGTCTGTAAAGAAATAAAACTTAATAAATATGTACATTTAATTTTTACTTCCCAGGGAAGACTCATAGGTATGGTTAGGGTAAATCATAACACACACCTATCGGTATCAAAACATCCTTCTGGATGGGAATTTCCTGACTAAGGTAGGAATGTATCATCATGTACCATGGCATAGTGAAACATCCCCATAAAAGCGTGAGGTTTACCTCATACACACAGACAGTGTGCTTGAACAGTTGTATTTGTGCTTTGCTCTCAGTCCAGGATTTCTGGAAGAAATTAGAAGATGAATAAATCAGGGAAGCAAAAGAAGATATACAGAGGAGAAAAAATGAGCTGTATGCTAACCTTGCCAACCACCAGGGATTGTCTTTCCCTATTTGCCTAAGTATTAGTTTTATTATTTTAACTCACTGCTTCTCTCTGTATTTAGCTTTGTTTGGAGCTGGGATTAATTAGCACAAGATGCTATAGAATATGAATTGCAGCAGATTTCTGCTTTATTCCAAAGTCGAGGTGACAAAGACACCAGGGAAAAGATTCAGAAAGGATTTCAACTGCCATAGTTTTCATGTGTAACAGGAAAAAAAAGTAAAAAGGATTACATTAAAATAAAAAGATGGCCTTTTTACACATCCAATCTTTCAACAGTTCATTTCAGTTATTTATATAATGAGAGACAACAGTTCCAACAGAGAGGGCAATGTACTATGAATTTTCCACTTCAGCATATATACCCCCTGTGGTAAAATTCATAGCAATGACAAAGAAGCTACTAAAAAAGAGCAAGTTTTGGGTTTGTTTTTTTTATATATATATGTATTCAAAATATCATTTATAACTAAAATCCCTTTGAACCTTATTAAGAAATTCCAGCATACACTTTTGCTTCGGTTTCCCACTTACATCAGCCAAAAAGAATACGTTAGAAGCAACTACCTTGTGCACACAAATGTCCATGGGTATATGCACATGAAAGCCCTTGGTCTGCAGGAATATAACCAATGGACAATATGATTGCAAAATGAGCTGTAAGAGTGCCTTTCAAAATGCAACAGCAGCTGAATATGTTCTTACTAATTTGAAATTAGATTTCAGAACGAGAAGGTCTTTTGAAACTGTATTGGTTACACAGAGATCCGTGTGGCTTGTGGAAAAGGACATGGAAGCCCCAAACATCCCATTGCTTAAAAGATCCCTTTATTCTTTTCCTTTTCACATAGAAAAGGCTCCTTTTTACCCCACCTCAAAGCCATTTCCTCCCTCTATTTCTATCTACAAGCAAAAAGTGCACTCATTTAAAGCACATTCCTTCATTAAAAGCATATTGAAAAACACACAGCAGAATTATATTGTGCATAATGCAGTTCCTATCACATTGTGAAGTACCAGCAACAAGGAATACTGTCATCAACACAATCTTATTTTAATTAAGCAAATATTGCTTGAGACGGTGCTTGGATTTTCTTCATTTTTCTATTACATGATCCATTGGACTTTATTTTCTTCCGATTATGGAAACAACTGAACATTACACCTGTAAGTTCTAGTTGCTTGCTCCATCGTTTGCTTTTAATAGGTTTCAACAGCAAAGGGAAAATTAAACCAGAAAAATCTTGTAACAGAAAATGAAGAATACCTGATCGTGTGCACACATCAAGTACTGAGGGAGGGTAGCTCATTTTAAGCTATGCCTGTAGGGCATTTTCACCATTTCAGTTCTTAGCCATACAGCTTACCATTTATTTATATTTTGTGGAGACTTTTGACACAAAATTCTGACTGCTCACAAGATGGGGCATTGATGCACACTTGTCCAAAAGGGGACAGGATTGGATTTGCATTCTGTCCAGCAGATGAAAGCAGACATAGGCTTCAGCACTTAAATTCCAGTTACAGCCAATATGATGCTTCTGACATGCTGGCTGTCACTGTCTTGAAGGTGCCTGGGTCTCCCTTGTCTGACACAAAATGCAGTTCATGCACTGGGCGTTGTCACAGGGTGCTTCTGTTTTGGCTGGGCTAAGTGATCGTGCACTTTGTTTCTGCTGAACCTCAGTGAAATCCAGGAGCTGAGGGTGCTTCTGCCAAAGGGAAGGGATGAACTTCTTCCATTCATCATTGCCCATGCCTGCTAGAATGATGGGACAAGGCGCATCACACAACCCAGCAGCTGACATTGAGAGCTGTGGTGCAGGGTCACAGTGTTTGCTTAGGAGAGGGACAATTGCTCAACAATTTTCCAGCAGGCTGAATCTCCCTGTGAAAGTTGTTCTACACTGCTCAAAAAGAGTTTAAGATGCACCAAAATGTAGAGGAGGCAAATATCTGCAGTTTCAATGGGGCATTCAGCTGAGAAGATGCCTTCGATTCATGAGGACTCTCAGGATTGCTACTGTATTTTGTGCAGTAACTGCAGAAATAAACAAACATAGAAAACCAGGCAAAATGCTGCTACCAATGAACAACTCCTGCTATCCTCTGGGCTTTTCTTTAATAAGGCTTGGATATAAGGCGCCTTCCCCTGTGATGATGTTTTGGGTGGCAGACGGAGCTTGTGCCCTGTAGCCCTTGGTAAGTGCCTAAAGCAGTGGCTGACTCGATGCAGCAGGTTGCAAAACTGGCTGATTGTAGGTGACTTGCTGCTCCTCAGACAGGCTAGAATAGATGCTATTAACTCAACAATATAAGGAGGATAGGTGCACAGGTCTCTGCTCCAAGGCAGAGAAGTTCTTGTAAATTGGGGGTTGCAAAGGTCACATTTAGCTTTTGTCCTGTTGCTACAAACCTCTGGGGCCTCTCTGGCAGCACAAAACTACCTTAAAAGTGGTCACAGGTGAAATTTAAGCTGACTGTGAGTAGTTGCAACAGCATAAAGAAGCCTGACTCTAAATAAGAGCCGGGCACAAGGGGAAGACATATACAAAAGCTCTGCAAGTAATGAAGGGATTGTTTGTTTCCACCACAGCAGCTGGAGAGGAACTACTAGCATTCTATCGCTTTTAGGGCAATGACAGTCAAGTTAATCTGAGCTGTCCTCAGCCCACATTCCAGATGGAGGTATCGTGCTCTAGGAAATAGAGATGTTCTGTGCAGGAGAAAATAATTCAGCTACAGATTGACCTGTCTCCATAAAAGCAACTGCATGCCAATTTTTCCCTCTAAAATTGTCAGCATTTTAAGATCTACTCAGAATCATTAAATGAGAATCATTTGGGCTTGTGACTGAAAGGAAGAGTGTCCTGCCTGCTTCATACATAGGGAGCACTAGACTGTTAGCTGCTGGCAAATGTCTCACACAAGAGGTCATAATGTCAACATGACAGAGCTGAAGATAGTCCTTGGTCCAGAAAAACATGCCATAAACTAACTCAATTCATCTTAAAGGACAGAAAAGAGGAGTTTGTGCTAAGGCAGCTTGCTACCTTACATCTCAGATTGCCAATCTTTCTTTGAAGCCTCTGTGCAGAGGCTGCATTTCAGTTCATGGATAAGCAGCCTTATTCTGAAAACATTTTTGGCCACCCCCCTGGTGTTCAGCAGATTAGTCTGAAACCCATAGGGTGACCTAGACATTCAAATGCCATGCTGCAACCTGGCTTTGGAGTAGCGCAATATCCTGAGATCAAGGGGGCACAGTGCATGTTTTCTGATTTCCCACCCTGTCCTTGGATGTTGCAAGAACTCCTGCCATCAGGCGCATGTCTCCAGGGGGTGTTCAAGGACCATCTATGCAGACAGTTTCCTTGCAGAACTGCTATGGTTTGCAAACTGGGAGAGCTTACTCCTTTTTTTCCTGAGTAGAGAATTATTCATGCACATTACAGTGGCTGTGCAAGAAAAGAAAATGTTCAGAGCATACATGCACCCTTTCCTCTGTCACCGGTGGGCATGAATCTAGGACCCACTGTTTCTTTTAATCATACACGACCACAAGCTGTTTCCCAAATGCTGCTTTTAAAAGCAGATTGTGGAGGTTGAGAAATACAGGGTAAGCCACACAGCCAGATTTGCTGAGAGGGTTGTGACTGCCTAGAACACCTAAGGGTGAAGAAACCAGACGTCAGCCCAGTCCTCTCTCTTCTGCCTCCTTCCTCTGTTGCAGCTGTAGCAGTATTCTGCCTCCTGCTCTGTTGCTATGCCAGCTTCAGTCAAAGGTTGTCCATATGGTAATACACAGCTAGTGATGGATAGGTATGCTACTTTTATAGCATAACACAGAATAAATGAGCAAGATAAACCAAGGCTGAATATAAGTTTCTGGAGGACTGCGGGGTCTTCCTGGAGCAGCATAGAAGTTACTGCTTGACCAGATGACCTGTGCCACATGTGCTTGCTTTCCTTGGGCATGGATTCACTGGCTCGAGTTCACTGACAACACCAGCACATCCACTCAACCTGGAAGAACATGTGTGTGTATGTATTCACGTGTCCTGGGGCTTTTGGTTTCCAACTTAATTACAATACCTTGGGATGTTCTTCTAATATCCTGTTCCCTATCTTGATACAACAGTCACTCCTACTGACCTCTGTGGGTCTCTGGCCAGAGTCCGAGTTGGATGAGAATTAGGGCTCTGCCTTGCAGTCTCAGGAGGCTGTGGTGGCTGTGACTTAAGGACTTTTCTTATAGAAGATGCCCTAGGAAGGCTGTTGCCTCTACTAGACATTACTGCCCCAGTGGCAGAAGCAGTTCATCTTCCCCAAAGCCCCAGTAGTTCAATACCCCAAATGGACATAAACTACTGCTGATTTCAGTTTGTTCACAGATTTTCAGCAACAAACTGCAGTGGGTGAGAAGCAGAGGCACTGCCCATTCTGCTGACCTAGCCAGCATGCAGTAACTCTTGGCAGATGGATGGGCACTGTAGCACCTTAAGCTCCCCACCAGCATGAATCCTAGCCCCATGATAGCAGCAGACATGCAGTGAAATCATGGAGGTTTTTTCATTGAAAGCTGACAAAGTAATATGTGTAATACAAAGACCAGAAGTGCCCAATTCCTGATTTTTTAACCTCAAGCTTTCAGTTGACCCACAAACACACACTGGCTCAGGCCACTCAGGTGGCAGGATGTTCTCTCTTCCTAACTCTGGAAGACCAGCAGATTCCCAGAAATTACTGGTGTATGTGTTTTGTCTTGTTTCTACGTGACCCCTTGTTCCTCGTGTTTTGCACGTCCTTTTACATTCCTATATCCAAAACCATTTCTACAGTTTCCTGTAGATGCTGGCGTCCAGTAGAGCCTAATAGAGCCTGATTGGCCCACGGTCAACTCTCCATAATGAAAATTACATAGTATTGTCTGGTATAAGCCATAGATAGTAGAGAATAATGTTCTTTTTCTCTCTCTCACAGGAAGAAATCTGAGCAGACTTTGGTAATCCAGCCATAATGCTGTGTGTTACTTCAGAGACCTTCAGAGGCCACTGAGTTACAAATAGTTATCAATTTGTGAGACTTGAGCAAGCTTTATGTAGCAGTTTGGCATGCAGCATTACTGCAATCAGTGCTAATTTCACCTATAAACAGGTGCTAGTTCCCATTCTTGAAGGATTTCTTTGGTGGGAGGAAGTATATTAAAAATAGACACTCTCAGTTTTGCAATTATCTCAGAAACCAAGTTAAATTGCAGTTTTAAAGGTAACTCTTTACTGATAATAGATTCTGTTTTTAAGCAGCGTGATATGGTATCATTCTCTGAGGTAACTGAGATTTTGGAATTAAAAACTCCTTTATTGTATAACTTCCCAAATCCTCTTCTCCATTTCCTTGTCCTTCCTACACGATAGGATGTTTTTTCCAGCAGGTTGTGATTTTCAATAATCAGATAATACATTTTGATGGTAAAAAGCTTCAGCACCACAAAATTCATACAGAGCCTTGATGGTATGAAGATATGTCAACCTCCTTCAAAAGAAGAAAATTTAACTTTGCTCCAAAGAAAGCATACTTAACTGGGAAATTCCAATTATTTTAGTATTAATTGGAGATTAATACTAAAATAAGAGAACAAAACCTCTGCCCTCACCCCCACTTCCCCCACCAAAGAGTGTTGTTTTACTTAAAAGCTGCCATTACCTAGGGAGGGAAAGTGGTGTTTTATCCCTCATTGCACAAAGACTACAAAGACATCTTGATATGAGATGCTTTGTCTCCAACACTTTTGCATGGGAAATCAGTACACCTTTTTTCACCAATTCCCTCTTGAGAGGCACTCCTGTGGTTTTTAGGAAAGGTGTTGAGCTGACTCCAGCCTTTAAAAAGTAACTTTGCTAAGTTCAATGCAGTAAGGTGAGGTAGGAAGGAAACTTCTTTTCTGGACATTTAGTCAGCAAGAGCAACACTGTGAGATGAAAAAGCCAGACACTAGTCATTATGGCTTAACATTATTCAAAGAGTGAAATAAAGCTGGAGAGTTGGCCAAGAAGTGAAGTCATGCTGAACAGCATAAGGTCACCTTCTAAATGAAAGCTTTATATGAAACCATTGCTGGTATGACCCATCTGGATGGAGTGGTTCTCCACCTCACCATCTTATCAGAGGCAGATTTTCTCAAGCTCCATGCAGGTTAGGCATTAAAAAGTCTTTTACACACAATGAACAGGGCTAAGCTGTTCCATGAGCACTAACATGACAGAGCTTTTTGGACAAAGGTTTCCAGAATTTGTCTCACTTTTGGAAATAGCTAAGCTGTGTCAGCTGAAAATTGTGCCCTTCCATTCTCTAAACAAGTGGATACAAACAAGTTAGTCAGAAGCATCTTTGCAGTATGGAAAAATCTCATCCTAATATGGATGTGCCTAAATAAAAAGTCTATCAAGCAAGAATGACCTATTAGCTTGTCTCCCCTGCAGCTAGGGTGAACATTCAATATAGAAATGTCTCATACCCCTTTTTTTCTCAGTTTCCTCTCTACTTCAGCCAGCCTGCGGTTTGGGTTGGGAACAGTATAGTTGCAGTGTTTGAGGTTCACTAGCCAAAACTGTCCCTATAACTGAGGCAGTGCCATCTGGCCCTGCTGTTCATGTCCATTAATATTTTTTGGCTTTGGCTGGTGGCTGAGCAGAAAGTGCCTCTCACTAACAGAGTCAGCCCAGTGCCACTTTCTACCTCAGTTCCATCCAGGATCACAGATCCTTACCAAAGTCCAAAACCAGCAGGAATCCAGGATTTTATTCGCTGTTACAATTAGTTAAGCTACTAAATGAATTTTGATTTTGCAGGTCTTTCTGATAACCTCCCAGCATAACAGGCAAGAAAGCTTTTGACGAAAAGATCTTTTCTGCAGTTGTCTTGCTCAGTGCTCACCAGTTGTTGGAGACGAAGAAATCTGTAGCTCTGTAGCTTCAGGCCACACAGCTTAGCTCAGCAGTCAGTTTCCCAGGACACAATTATAAGGATTACTAGCTAACTACTCATTGCTATTATCTGTCACTAGACATTAATGTGGGGGCAGAACTTGTACATTAGAGTTTTTTGGAGGTTGCTAATGATGTAATGGTAAGGGAGGGAAAACTTTTGATAGCACAGTAAGTGAAGAGAGAGAAATGAAGCCAAAACATAAACCAAAAATAAGTCTTACAAACCAATAAAATCAAGTAGAACAAAAAATCACATTAAGTGGCTTTATACTTGCATTCACCTTTAAGGTCTTATTTATGCAGTTATTGTTTGTAATATCGTATTGATCCTTTTGCAAAGAAAAGACTGTACTGTTTGGTTCTTTTTTTTAAGAAAGTAAAAAAATAAAAAATAATGGTCTTGTAAACAGGGATGGCTGGAATATTTCAAAAACATTTAACTATCCTGAAGGCTGGAGCTCAACTATTTACCAGTAATGGCTCAGATACTACAACTCACACTGCTCATCTAAGTCACTTATGGGAAGGAATTGATTTACAGAAAATTAATTTCCTTTGCCTTGGAGGTGTTTCTTGCATTGTATAGGCATTGGCAGATATGAGAGGTGGACAAGATTTCTGGAAGCTCTGTGTTCCTAAAGAAGCTGATTATGCATCCAGAAGGATTTTCTGAAGTCCCTGAATAGCTTGTAATCTCTTTCTGAGGGTTTCAGCTCACTGTGATACCTCTGTAGACATCACCAGGTATATATTTAAATCCCAAATATCTTGGAAAATACACTGCAACTACCTCTCCCAGTTTGTGACACTGAGTGTTTTATGATTTATCTGCATTTTGGAAATCCTTAGCATACATTTGAAGCAAATTTATTTCTCCAAAACAGGCTCCAGGGATGACATAAGTGCTTTTATGAGAAACTGTAAGAAGTCCTGTAAGATCTATCTCAAACAGACCGTGCTGATTACCTTTTTACAAGGGCAAATGGTAGCAGTTTGTGGTTTCAGGCTTGGGGCACCTCTTGAGATACAAGAAGTTTGTGTCCAACCAGCATGCAGTGCTTGCCACTGATTTCACAAAGTCCACATGTATTTTACAGTTTTTAACATAGGTAAACTATGACTATATCAAACATTTATGCTATTCCAGCAAGTCATAATGCAAATCAGTCTGTCAGTCATGCCCCCACAGAGATTTATTCTATCTTTTGATTGCCAGATACAAGTGAATTGAAAACAAAGGATCCTAAAATGGTTTTCTTGATCTTCTTGTAAGTAATCAAATACTCCTAAATTACTTAATAAAGGCATGATTTTATGATGTCTCTTTCACATTCTCCCTCTCTGCTCTGTCCAAATGCTCAAAATATACATCTTCCTTACAAATCCCCCTCCTCCTTGCAAGCAGCACAAAATGATTTTCAGCCAGCAGCTGAGATTGCTTCCAGCACATAATAATAATGATCCAGCAGTGGGCTTTGATAGTCAGCTCTGACCCAGGCAGTCCCAGCAGTCCCTGTGTGCATGGGAATTGCTGAGTATCAGATGGGGCTGTGATGAACTCCATCAGCGTCAGCATGCTCAGCAGCCCCTGCCGGTAACAGGGACTGCAGCGCTCTGGTGGCAATGAAATGTTGGTACTCTGGTTAGACATGAACAGCACATACCTGATAGAAGATAATTGGTGAAATAGTCATAAACCATCATGTTGTCAGTAATGGACAGATCAAAACCTTAACTTCATATTGTTAGGATGTGACCACTCCTGCAAACAAAGTCATAGGTTAAATGGGCCAATTCTGCTAAGTATCTGGGAATAACTCAATATAGATATGGAGGGTGTCATTTCTCTGTCAGTTTAAGCTCATCTAAGATTGTATTGCTGCTTAAAATGATGTCTTATTCCCTCTTCAAACTTGTGGTTTCAGGTCTTTTTGCCTGCTTCACAGTAATGCAAGTGAAAGGGCAGGCAGACACAAAGCAGGGGAATGGACTGATGACTCTTTCTGGCAGGGGCTCAGGTGCAGAGTGGTAGCCTGCTGAAGGGGCAGACTGAAAGGAACAGAAGTCCTCTGCTATCTGCAGAGCAAAGAAAATAAATACACAGAGAAGAATCTTATTGAAAGCTTTCTAACTGCTTACAGCACAAATTAGGGGATGCACTACAGGAGGAGCACAAATCTCCTTTGAACACTGAGCACTCCTGCATTGTCTAGAGGATGCAGAAGTTGTGTTGGCAAAGCAGCAGAGGTGCAACAGCAGCAGGTTGATGCTGAACTTGACTACTGTCAATAACTGAGAAGTGGTTAAACTCGACGTCTGAAAATCAACCATCTTTTTGTGGTTTTGCCTGTGAAAGTAAGCTACATTAGAAAATGTGGTGCTAAATTATTCAATAAATTACTCAATACAAAGGAAATTAAGATATCTCCTTCCCAAGTGCTAATCCAGGAACATGTCCAATTTCTGTCTTCCTTCTACTGCACAATTTCAGACCAAAGCCATGTCTTTCCACTTCCTTGGTGCTCTGCCTTCTGACTTCCTTGTTCTGTATCTACCTAGCATCCACACCCCCAGGGTGAAGCATCTGTGGGAGTTTAGTGCTGTCAAAGAGTCACTCAGAGCAAGCACGGGAACCATGAGCCCCTGCCCCACAAGGCACATGCAGGTGGCCCCATGAGAACTGCCTGCAGCACCTTTCTCTTCACCCAGAGCGTATCTGGGCAAGGTAGTTTAGGAGCTGAACTACCTTTCTGTCAGCTCAGAACAAATGCCGGTGCAGGGCAGTTTCATGGGATGATGTAATTCAGTTGAGCGACGGCTGCCTGGGCTACGTGGGGTTTCACATGATCACAGGGACAGCCTATGCCTGCCTAAGACAGGCTTTGAGACAAGTAAATTCCACAGCACCAGCTGAAAGGCCTCAGTGCCATTGGCACTATGTTTGAACTTTTCACTTGCAGCACATCCAAGCTTTAGCAGAACACAGGCTGTTTTAGCCCTGTCCTCATGAAGAGATTGGGTGTTTAAGACACTACCACCAGCGTTTAGACTTTCTCTTTGAGGAAAAATTGACAGTGAATATCTATGTTCTAGAAAGGTTTCCCAGGGGCCAAACCAGCAGCTCAGGTGCTCATCATGCATCAACACGTGGTGGTGTTGTAGTAGCTATTAAGCTTTCTGTTACCTTGCTACCACTTGGACTTCAAGAGCTTGTTAAGGTTGCTTGTCGGACAGCTTCAACGGGAAAGAATTAAAAACAGGAACACAGCTGCAGTTGCATAGAAAGGTTGAAAACTGCATCAGTAATGCAGTCTCAGATGTTGTTCCTCAATCCAAGGTGTTCATTTTCTCATTCTGCACAACAGTATTTTTCCTATTCCTGCCTGCTGCTGCAACCACTGCCTTGTTTATAGTTCATTATTCAGTTACTGCCCAGTCTTTAGGAAATTATGTGTATGAAATAATCTGTCTTTCTTCATATGCATAATAAAAATAGATTAATAACTATATTAATAAAACACCTGCAGTATTTTAAGTTCTTTTCTTTATTGTTAGTGTAAATCATGATTCCCCCTTAGCCCAAATTATACCACAGAGCACAATTCTTACTCACAACTCAGAACTTTCAACTATTTTTCGTTTCAGTTTTTAGCAACTTACCTTCTCTACTTACTAGTATACCCCCAGCTATTATACTGAGTAAAACCACTATTTAGGAACAAAGCATGTATTACGGTTTTTGGAAATGACATTGTTACTTCAAAATTTAATCAAAGAGTTTACAAAGTTACGCATATGAAGACACTGGGATTGTGTAATTATTCCTCATCAACCTCCAGACTTCCATACACACTTTCCACCACAGCTGGAATTGCTTTCACTGTGACTTCTTGGCAGGTATTGTGAATGATGACTACAGAAATCCTGTGACATTCAGAAATTTGGCATGATGAAAATGGATCTTCCTTTTAGGAACATGGAAGCAAGCAAATGTGAATGTTAATGTAATTAAAAACTTGCCAGTTTGGGAATGCTGGGCATGAGTCTTGAACTTCTGACTAATGTCACTTTTTCACAGCTGTGATGAATGTACATACAGAGAAGAGAGATGCACTGAATTCTAAAATACTTAACACTTGCAAACATGTATCATGATCCCTCTGTGTAGTTTGGTGCAATTCCAAATGAAGCTACCAAAACCACTTGTATATTGTAGTTAGGATATTTTACCTGCCTTTGTTTCTAGCACGGTCCATGACTGCTAGTCCCAATGCTAGAGCTGAGGGCAAACCATAAATATATAGAAAAGTATTAAGTTCTTACCATTGTTCCTTATTTTGATTCTGGAACTCAGAAGGGCATTTCCTCTTCCCAATTTTATTTGCCCATGGCCAGCAGGCAAACTATTGAAGCAAAAGAAGACATTTCATACATATTAACCTAATTTCAAGCATAAGAATTATACTTCTGGTAAAAACTCTATTAGTGTAAGACTGTAATGACTAATCTTATGCAATTGGGTTAGAGAAACTCAAAGAAGAACAAAACCCTTTCTGCTTGTCCACCAGTATTCCTGATTTGACACAAGAAGACAGTACATGACTGTCACAGGATGTGAGGTATTCAACCATCAAAATACTTGGAAACATACAATGTCTGGGACCAAAATTTATTTCCAGGGAAGGGGTTTCACAGCCAGTTGTTGCATACCCAATATATGGAACCCAGTCTTGAAATGTCATCTACAATGTTAACTTAATTTTAACTCAGACAGAAATTAATTCACTGGCAGCTGAAGGCATCCAAGATTCAGTTCATAACTAAGGAAGTTCAAAAGCAAACAATCTGCTGTTGTCTTTCAAGATGAAAGGCATGCTGTCCTTGGGGTTAAATGTGTAGCTAGGCTGAATATTCCCTTCCTTTCTCCCAGCCCAACCTGGTAAGACTGTGGAGAGCAGGCTTGGTTAAAGCCCAAAGTGGCAATGCCACATCTAGATGTGCAGGAGGGCCCCAGATTCAGTAGGTGGTGAATTTAGGTTATATTTCTCTGACATACTTGCCTTATAGGCAGAGCTTCTCTAGTACTCCCTCCCAGTCACAGCTCCTCCCCTAAAGCTCCCCTTGAACTTCAGCAGAGAAAGAAATGTGAGCAAATCCTGCTCCATGAGACTGAAATTGTGATGCAACTTCCATTAGCCATGAAAGTGCAGGGAGGGCTGTGAACTTTAGGCTCAGCCTCATTTTTCTCATGCTTTCTTTACATTGGGGAAGATGTCAGTCAAGCAGGGAAACGCGCGCAGACGGGTAGCTCACATCCTGTGTGGTCTTGTCTTCCCGAAAGGGTTTGGCACTGGTTCTGCCCCTCAAACCTCCTGGTCCTCTTCTGTAAGGAAAGGGTGTGCAAATGTCACTTCTCCAGCAAGGAGGCAGAGGCAATAAGAGACTACTCTCCCCAGTCTCTTGAGGCCAGCCTTGAGGACAGGAGAGAGAGGACTGAGGACAGCCTAACCAGTGATGTTGTCTGTTCCATTCACTCAACAGGCACCAACATATTGCAGTGGGATGTGTTAAAATGGAAACACCTTTCATCTGCTCTTCTAATGGGGTATGTTGTGGGATCCCTCATTCTGCTTCTGCTATTCCTTTCCCAGGAAAATGCAGGAACAGGCTTCATCAGTGCAAAGGCCATGTAAGGCAGTTTACCCTTTGCTTAATGGGGTAAACCTTACCTTTAATGAATTTCAGCACATCTTCACGGAAGGTTTACATATGTTTAGCTTGATCTTTTCTTTTTCAGTTCATTAAACCAATAATGAAGATAAAGCTCAAGTACTAGGACTATTAGTGAGCTGGTCATGGCTAAAGTGGAACAACCATTAAAACCCAAACTAACTGCTTCAGGTAGGATTTCTGGTTGTAGAAGAATTAATTTAAACATTTTGCTGTACTATCAAGGTCTTTTTTCTTTTCATGTATGTAATAGAAATTAATCTATTTATCTTCGATGTGCATATCTCCAGAAAGAAACTAACAGGAACATTTTAGTTTTCAATAAGCATTTCTGGTGGATGAACACAGTTAAGTACCATCATATAAAATATCTGTGATAGCTTAAGGGTGCAGAGTGAAACTACGTGAATAAATGAGTAAGTGAATGAATCATAAAAACTTACATCTAAACCACAGAAGTCTTCTTTAAAATAATATATCAGGATTAACCTAAGCTTGTACACATATTCGTGTGTATGTAAATACATGCTCAACCAACATTTCAAATCCATTCAAAACCACCCACTTCTGTTTGAACAATAAGCACACGTACAGTTGTGGGATATTACTCCACGCAGCACAAAAATGCAGGTAATCAAAGAATCGTGGCAAAATAATTATAGAAATTAATTTATAAACTGGTTTGTATGCTGGTCCATTTCCTGTTACAAAGAGTGAGAAAAGCAGCTGAAACTGGTGGGGCAGGAACATCAGGAGCCACTGTGTGCAGGGTACAGAAAAGATTTTGACAAGAAAGAGGGATGCAGGGAGAAATGGTCCGGAGGAACTAAAGCCCAGGACAGAAACAATGGCAGAAATGAGAAAGACATTGCTCCTGGACAGGAGCATCAGGAGGTAGACAGGAGTTGAGAACAGATGGCACTGAGACAACACAAGAGTGGGGCAAATCATGGAGATCAGATGAAGACTGGATGGGATTCACCAAGCAAATACATGGATCAAAGACAAATGACAAAGGTATAAAACATTTCTGTAGATAAGTCCCGCGAAAACGAAATGTGTTGTAAGGTGGTGGTGAAGCAAAAAAGGAAGAAATCATATCCACAGATGTGAATTTATTTAGGTTTCACAGCACATATCTAGAAAGGCTGGGGCTAATTTGCCATTTCTATTGAGCATTTGGATTAATTAACTTATTTTTATCTCTTTAAAGTATTATGATGCTTAGTATTTATCCTCTGCACCCTCCCACAAACACATGTATCTACAGCACAAAGAAATGAACTGCTGAAAGATAAAAATTACTAGCTGAAAAATTGTTGATGAATTTCTCAGGGCTTTGGGAAGCAGTGAGTAACAACCACCAAAACAAATATCATCTGCAAAAGAATATTTTTAAACTAACTTGTTCACTGAAGACTTTTCCCAGTATTATTTATTATAAAACACATTATGAAGTGGTTTGCCTGGATTTTGAAGGGGAATGTTCTGGAAGCTAAATCATAACAAAAATTGTAATGAAAGAGATGAAAAATGAACAAAAAATAAAACATATTAAAACTTGCTTATTACAATTTAGTATCCTCAGAATTTTTTTTTACTGCACATTTCTTCTTTTCATGGTTAGCTCTACACCTCATTTTTTCCTTTCTGTCAAATCTATTTCACTCAGTCTTTGTAGCTTAAACACTTTCTTAGAGGAAGCAATTGTATTTCTCTGTTGTTTCATCATCTGCTCCTGATCAGGTATAGGTTTTACCTGTGGCAATGTAAAGCCAAAAGTTCTTAATGATCATTTCACAAGATCTGTGGAAGCTTTAGATTTCATTAAGGGTTTATTTATTTTGCTGAATAGATACATTATCTCAAAAGGGTGAGAATAAAATTCACACATACACAAATCAGTAAAAGGTCTGCTAACAATATTTTGATCATTAATAATGAATTTGTAATGGACTACTCAATATAACTATTTGCCTTTTTTTAATAATACGAGATTACTTTGATTTATAAGTCTATGGAATTTATTGAATCTACTAGAAAGTAATATTTCTATAAACAAATAAGATACTGATTATTGAGCTGAACAACAAATCAAAAGCTCTTGTTCAGGTCCTAGCAGTGCAGCAAATGTATATCCTGCATAAAGAAATTTTACACTTAAAGGCATACACAGCAAAAGAAGGCAAAATTTTCCTTTCTTAAAAAAGGGAAAATGCTAGCTCCTGATTGGAACACACACACATACCTATTATGTGCAGTAATGGCAAATGCCACAGTTAAATATTTAATGATCCTATGATCAAAATGTTTTTATACACCCTGTAAATGACATTAATTTTTCATTCATTATTTTTTTATCTACTTTTTTCTTTTTTTTAAATACTGCTGGATGACAATGTCTACCAGTCTACTATATGTACTTGAGTAAACCTTTGATGGCCAATAGAGATCAGAAGTGCAGTACATGAGAGACTTTGGTACTAGAAATGGAAGCAATGTTCCACCAAACTATCCTCAAGTGCAGAGGAAACTTTAACACTCTCATCTGCTCATAACCTGTCCGAACAAATCATCTACATGTGATGGGATATGATGGGAAAGGTAGAGAAATTAAACCAAACACAAGAACACCTTTTTTTCTTAGTTTTTGGTTCTGGATATTCCTTTGCAAACTTATCTTCCATCAAGATCCTCTGTATGAAAGTGTCTTCACTGGAAGTGTTCGCTACTCCATTGGACAGTATGGCCAGGAAAAGGAGTGGAAATGTGGCATATTCTGTCAGCCCACAGCAAGATTAAGGCTTCCTTAGATGAAATATTCTTCTTAATATACTTCCAAGAGCTAATTTTTTTCTAAGTTTACCATTATTTGAAGGGAAAATACTAGATCTACTTACCTTCAGTCAGATCACTTGTGGAATTCTGCACTTCTGACTTGCCAAACACTGACTCATTCAACCTTGCAGTAATATCCCCTGAAACAAGATCTCCACAGAAATCACAATAGGCTTGGAATACAGTGCTATGCTCCTCCTGAATGTCATTAAAGCCAAACATCTGTGTATATCATCTCAGCAAATCCTCAACAGCAAACTTTAGGTCTGAACTGTGGAAATGGTCTAACAATAAGCTCTCAGTTTGGTATCCTCTCCACTGCTACTTATTCCCAGAGGAGGAAGTTCTTTGTCTCACAGTTACCTCTGGTAGTTTATGTAGCAGGCAAGTGTATATTTATGCCCAGTGCAAGCTATTTGCAGAGGGACTGCAGGAGGAGCAGGAGAATTATCTCACACTGCCCCTTCATGCACAAATGTGGCAAATTACATCTAAAGCCACAACTACAGCGTAGGAAACATTGAGCCCATGATGAAGAGTACTTGATATTTCCAAAAAGCTGAGGGAAAAAACACAGCTCCCAAGACCATGCACGCTATTGCTGAGCATACATGCAGAAATGGGGCATCAGACAGAGAAGGGGACTATGTGGTGCACCATGCAGCTTGCACCAAATGCAGGTGTCTGAAACAAATTGCTTTGGAGGACTCACATCCATCTCTCTCCAGATAAAATTTGATGGAGAACTTGTATTCCCCACAAGGATGTTACGTGGAGGGAAATACGGATGTACTTCCATAATTTTCACAAGCATCTGACAATTAATAGTTAGTCTTCAGATAGCACTTTACATTTACAAATCTCAGTACTAGCTGTATTTAATTAATGATAGGTCCTTAAATACACTGGAGTTGAACTAATGAAGCTTAGAATGACTGATTATTGCAGACAGAAGAATCGTTAACCTTAATGAATCATGTTTGGGACAGTGGATGGAATAAGTATTAGAAATGTACTTGGACAGTGTGTGATAGGCTGGTAAGATAAAAATTTAGTCTTCTGGCACAAGCTGTTTTGTAGTCTTCCAGCTTTTGTCTATTTTCCTGGTAGATGGATAGCCATAAAGTAAGCTGAGATTGCAGCATGAGGCAATAAGAAGATACACAGTGCTTGCTCATGATGCCACAGGCACTTGTTTCCTTTGTACAGCACGAGTCCTGCCAGGACTGTTACCTAGTAATTCCTGATGGTTTTAGCAGATGCAGAAGCAAGTCTCCAAGTAACCATCAAATCACTGTCACTTTCAGGCTTTTGGAAAGGGGCATAATGTACTATTACTAATTAACAGGTATCGTTTTAATATCAGTAATGTCAACATAGCAGAGCCTTAATGAAAGACATGAGTAAAGACCTTCACCTGTTTGAGCAGATCACTGTGACGATTTTGTGGTATGAAATTACTTGGGGTGAAAAAGTTACCTCTCCAGTCAAGCCAAAAGTGATTCTCTTTTGTATAAAACAGTCCTTCAAAAGCTTTGACCATCAGCTTCCATTAGTTACAGGCACTGCATTCTCACAGAAACCCTACAACTTACTGGCTCTATGTATTGCTTCTTGGAAATACCAAACACTATCTGAATGTAATATATTTACAATTGCATTTTGAATATCTCCAGAGTGACTGGCAGACACATCAATTTTTTTGATACAAGTGGCTTTTTGGCACTAAATAAAAAACCTGTCTAAGCAGTCTGCATTTAAATTTTACTTTAATATATTGCTGTTAAACTTTCTATGTCTGCTTCAGTGTTTATAAGTAACACCATTATTCCATGTCCAGATAAGCACCATTCATTTTCCGTTACATTTTCTCATCCTTAACCCATTAATTTGAGGGAAATGGCAGGCACAGCTTCTTCAGAAGTTGCTAACAGAGGCTGCTGCAGAGGACCAAGTTACTTGAGCATAGATTATCCACCTGTGCACCCCCAGGGTGGCTGGAGGCCTTCTTCCACCCTTGCTACTTAAGCTTGCCTATCTCCACAGAGGCAAAAGCTGGGTTTAGCTGACTTGTGTTACCAGCTCCTGAATTCTTGCAACAGCATGAAAGTCCCCAGAAGGTTGTAAGAAAGATTTTCCCAGCTGCACAGTTGTTATTTAGCTGTACAAAAGGCAATGGCTCACACCAGGACAGCAAGGCGCAGGTACAACCGTACCGATTACTGAGGTATGAAATCTAGATGCTATTACTAATAATATCATAAAGTTTCTTGATAATAGTCTAATTTCTTACAGTGATCTGCTACATTAAAACAATGTTTATGCTTTCAGTCATGTACGATGTGTAAGACTTTGCTTCTTTATACTCAGACCAATTAGCTTCCCCCTACAGAAGCAAATGAGAACGCATTTCTTGCTGCAAGTATAGGTAGCTTGGTAGCTATGGTAGCAAGCCTTTGCAAAAGTGAGCCCTGTTTCAGAAATAACAGTGCACAGGTTACAAAGAGTAAAATAAACACAGATTTGTTTACTAATAACCTGCTGTGATGAACAGAAATGAAATTGATTAGGTGTTCCTTTGGGAAATGTCTCCTTTATAATAATTACACTGACAGTAGCTTATTAATGCTGTGTCAGCTTCTGTTTACAGTTTTCACAGAAAAGTAAAAGAGAATTGATACAACTGAACATGAATGTAGATAACTTGTTTGCTTCATACATGTTTCAATGGGTATTTAAATAAACAAATGAAGAGACCCTCGCCATTGTGAGGCAAAGCAGAAGAATTAAAATTATAACAGGAAGCTGCCAAACCCTTACATTTTGCTGCTTAGGGAATGCATAATGCATGTAACATTTTCTTTGTGGAATCTGAAAGCAATGTTACACAGCTTACCTTCACCCTCATTTTCTTGTGAGGTCTGAGTTTAATATTTTGAGGATGAAGGGTTCTAGATCTGTGAGGAGCCACACTTCTTGTTCTTTTGCTTATCTTTAAAAATCATCATAGAATAATACGAATTCATCTCCTATGAGACATTTGTGTTCCAGAGCCCTGGGAAAATGCACCTAACCCCATTCCCCAACACAGTAGGAGAAACCAATACCAAGGTTGTGTTGTAACACATACACTCCTACTACCAGAGTGAGCAAGAAACATAGGGGAAACTGCTTGGGTTTTATAAATAATGTGACAGCAATCTGTTTTTTTTAAGGGAATGAAATATTGGTGAAAGGGCTAAAGAAGCAGTCTGTGTTTGAAATAGGAAAGAAACCTAATTCTTGCTCAGATCTCTGTTCTCATATAAGTATAAAAGCCCGGTCTTGCTCAATTTCATGCATAGCTGTGACAACAGCTCCATCAGGATCCTTAAGATAGCAATGGAAAAAGTCAGTGTGCAAGAATGTTACACCATAAAAATCACCTTTCTTTTCATTTTCTTTTTAGTCACTTGATTCTTCTTGAAGTCTCTCATCTTTATTTTCTTCCTCAAGAGTTTATTGCTTTCTCCTTCTTACCCTGCCCCACTCCAGACAGGAGTACCAGGCAGGTACTTCACTCACTAAATTAACATCTTCAAACTGAAAACACAATCTGTAATTTTATAGCAGCCTGTCCTGCTTGGGACATTAATCATGCATTGCTTATAAGGGTTAGGACTTGGTGCTTTATCATAGAACAAACTCTAAAAATAGAAGTATCAGTAATATAAACTCACTGGCTGGCTGGGATGTGCTGCTGAGATTCACTGTTGGAGGTACAGGGGGAAGCTGCTGGGACCAAAATCCATCACCTGGCACATTTCCCCTGACTCTCCCGCCATCACAGTGAGTCAGCCGCCACTCCTTGATTGCCAAAACTACGTCAGCTGCCTGGGGTTAGTCAGAGAGAGACCAGGGGAGATGGTTGTCCCTCCCCACATGCTATCATTAAATAGGCTGTGGCCCTGAATACAGAGTGGCACTGCAGTGGAAGGGTGGCCAGGCCCTCAGAAGGGTCTAGAAGCTCTGAGTGGTCTACACGAAGGTGATCAGAGAGCTAGAGAGCCTCTCTTAATGAGGACAAGCTGAGAGAGTTGGGGTTGTTCAGCCTGGAGAAGAGAAGCTCAGGGGAGACCTTATAACAGCTTCCAGGGGGCCTACAAGAAAGCTGGAAAGGGAATTTTTACAGGGACATATGGTGACAGGACAAGGGGGAATGGCTTTAAACTGAAAGAGATTTAGATTAGATATCAGGAAGAAATTCTTTACTGAGAATGATGAGGCAGTGGGACAAGCTGTCCAGAAAAGCTGTGGATGCTCCATGGAATTGTTCAAGACCAGGTTGAATGAGGTTTTGAGCAACCTAGTTTAGTGGAAGGTGACCCTGCCCATGGCAGGGAGATTGGAATTAGGTGAGCTTTAAGGTCCTTTCCAAACCAAACCATTCTATAATTCTCTGATACATAGATGACAGCCTACAGCTTCACATAGCCTGCTTGTTCCTAATTTCCACCCTCTGGCCACCCCTCTCCTGCCTCCATCACAAGGTGCCCAGCAGCTGGCCCCACACCAGACATTGCAGACCCAACTCAAAAGTGTCATCATGTGTCCAGGAATGGCCTGGGATCCCAGGAGCATCACAGCTTTGTGCTGTGCTGCCTGGTATGCCAGAGTATGCCTCCATCCCAGCAGGACAGAGTATCCCTGCCCAAAACCCTGATGTCTCTCAGCCTGGCACCCCTTGTACTGAGAAGAGCAGCCTGGTGCTTTGGAGACAAGACTAGGGAGGTGAACATCCAAATCTCTGGAAATCTAATAGACCTTAGCTTTCTAAAGAAGCGTCCTTTCTCTAGAAATGCCCATGTAATTCTGGCAAATAATACAGCTACTTTTTAGAAAAGCTGTGAAATGCAATAGAGCAGGGTATGTGTTTGCTCACATATACTAATAATGTAAAACAGATGTTCAAAACCCACCATTTGATCTTGTATAAATGTTTACAATGTTCCCTAGTTAAAAACAGGCAAGTTTGTCTGCTTCAGCTATTAAATGCATGTTTGACTGCATTCCTATACATTGATAGCATCTATTGTTCATTATAAATAGCTGAATTAAAGAAATAAAGAAAATCAAATAGGAAATGATTTTTCTACAGCTCACTTTTTCTCCTATTACTTGTCACATGCAGGAAGGAGGCTTTCAAAAGTCCTGTATATATAACTGCTGCAGTGTTATGTTTGCAATTTTGAGAGCCGTGTTTAGTGCTTTGTTATTTTAAGCATATGTAGACATGAAATAGTAATATAGTGATAATTAATATTTACTATTTTGTAGCTGGTCTGATTTGCACCAACCCAGCTGCTTAATTTCCATTTTACTCATATTTGAGTGGATATTCTAGGAAGGATTAAAGAATCTGCTCTGACCGTACCTCAAGCAGCTAGGTCCAGTTCTTCTAGGCCTGGATAAGCATTTGTTATATATAGGAAATATAACATGGATTGACAACAAGTTTTCTTACCTTAAATTGGCATATATCTCCACAGCATACAGAATAAGGGAAAGTTAAAGAAGCAGTTAGAGAGCACACACTGGAAAGTGGAAAAATATTAATTTATCTAAAACCTCAAAAAAAATCCAAATATTTCAAAGTAGAAAACTTGACAAATCAGGTCCCTTCAATGCTAACACAACATCATCAATGACAACTGCGTCCTTGTAGACTCATTAAGGGGAATGCCCATAAAAGATACTCATACCCTCTTTTTAGATGCACAATCCGGTCATGAGGCAATAATCAACCTGACAGCAATCACTGCAGCTAGCTGAAAGGACTTTTGATAGCACCGTATGAAAGAAGCAGCCTTTTGATGCTCAGCATTTAGCCTTGCCGTTGTCAGGGTGACTCGAAAAGAACTGTGCATAGAGTGGGATAAAACAGAAAAAAAATGTCAAAACTTTTTCATGGAAAAAAAATAATCTATTTTACAGGAAAAAAATACGGGGTTTAAATCCTACTGATCATACCAAAAATTACTAGAACTACTTGGAATAAAATGAAGTGTTTGGTTTTATCTGGCCATGAAAGAATACAAAATTTAGGGCAAAGCTGAAGTCTGAAGTGACAAAATGCTTACAAAATGGTTTCTTGTATTCCAGTCACCTTTAATGAGAGAGAAAAGGAAATGCGTTGAATGAAGAAAAAGGGGGAAAGTGACAGATAATTGCATTTGTGAGTGATTTACCAGCCTGCCCACTTTTCAGATTTCGTAACTCCTGATCTGCAAGAATTTTACTCTGTGACCAGCATGGGCAAGCCCTGTGCAGCAAGTTTCACAGGTATCTCATTGCAGATCAGGTGCCGCCACCGTGCTGCCGCAATGCTGAGTGTCCTACCCTATTGCTGACCTAGAGCAAGATTACTCACTTGAAAAACTGTAACGACCCTACACCTTCCTAGAAAGGCATTTCCTTGACTTCAGGTACTAAACCAGAGCAAATACATTGTGTTTAAGCCCCAGAACTGTAGCACATGGATTTCAATGAGTCATGTGTGTGAGTAGGCTCTTGTTTTACCCTTGAGCAGTGGTGAAGGAGAAGGGAAAGAGCCTTGCATTTTCCCATTCATATTTTAAAAACCTAAGACACGATACACCACCTAGAATTAGGTAATAAATACAAGGGGAGAACTAATCTGCATTCTAAACTCAAATGCATCTTGTACATTAAAAAAAAATAAGCTTTCAAAGTGAAATACCAAAACTTAGCTGCACTAACACTGAAATCAACAAAGTAATTTAAAATTATTCTGTTTCCTTACCCCATGGTGATGAACCAGCTTGCTCAATGTCTCTATCTCCAGTGTTTTTCAAAGAATTTTGGTCTTATTCCTCACCCAGGATGGACCAGTCTGTAGAACTGCTGTTTTTAAAATACAGCTTTTAATCTCTGATACACAGCAGCTCATGGGAAACTAGCAAAGCAAGCCATGCAGGAGCAGAAGAGTTCCCTCTGCTCTGGTCCATCGCATGACCAAGGCTGCTGAATGAAATTCTCAAGGGCCAGTTTCTTTCCCTGCCCCTAATGAGGAACAAGGCTAACCAAGCTCTTCTGCAATGGCCATGAACTAGAGTCACTGCCGCCAGGGTGGTAAGCTGGAGCTCACAGTGTCCGGCTTGAGCTCACAGTTGTCCAGCTTGAGCAGATGCAGGAGAGGAGGCTGGAAGGGAGCCTTGCTCCTACTGCACCAGGGACTCCCAGAGACAGAGGTGCCAGTACCACCAGTCAGCAGGAGAGCAGTATTTGTGCAGGGCTCAGCTTCCTTCTCTTGATAGGAATGATGATGGTCCCTCTGTGACCTGAAGGAGCACAGCAGAAATAAGTGTTTGTCAAGTGCCGAGAACTGGAGTCATAGATGCTGCACAAAGGCCCACAGAGCAAAGAACAACTCCTTTCTCAGAATTGAGCTTGTATAGCATTTGGTAAGTAGCCTATTAAACAATAAAAGAACAACAGAAATTGAGTGTTTACTCATAAGCTGGGTATCATCCACTTTTTGCGCCAGCCAGAGCTTTGTGGGAATAAAACTGTGCAGCCATGCAACAAAGGGTTTTGCCATTGCACCTGGGGGACGACAACCCCTCACTCTCTACTGCTATAGTTCTTTACTTGGTGAGCATCACAGCCCTTTAGCACTGCCTGTTGTGTACAACTGCTATATATATTGCCATTTTCTGACGCAGCACAAGACATGCAAACAATGCAGCTCACTGAAGGAATAAATATTGCAGGAAGACATTTTTTCGTCAAGGTGAAAAAGAAATGCAAACAAGAACAGAGAAATGGTGCAGATTCATAGGGCATGTACATGTGATGATGGTCTTGCCAGGCAGCTGTCAATGTTGTCATCAGATAACTTATGCTTGCTGGAGGCTGAAACCATGTCCAGTTCCTGGGAACAGAAATGACATAATGATGGATAAGAAGGACAGCGAAAGAGAGTCAAGTTTTGTCAAAACTCACTCAGGTTACTTGAAGTACATGGTCTGTTTTCATTTTTTGGCTAAAACTCCTCACTGAAAATGTGTTATGTGATGACAGAAAAAGGGAAATTGCCATCTGCCAGTATGGCAATACAGCCAACAATATTTTCCTATCCAAGCACCAAAACTGTTTTTGGGCCATATATACTCAAGCAGCTGGCAGTCGTAGCAAAGCAACAAGCTGCTTCAGTGCTTTGGCACACAGCTAAATGAAAACAAAAGGAAAAGAAACACTGAGAAGATATTGGCAAGCAGTTAGAAACTGGCAAGTTGTTGAACACTGCTCTGGGTCTAGACCCCAGACCATCCATAGCTCCAGAATGGGTAAATCTATAGTTTGGTTTGCTTCTTGCAGGAATGCAAAATTCAGTTTCCTTCCCATGCTCAAGGTATCCAGCTAAGAGATACTTGAACCGCCTGCAGCCTAACTGATTAAACACGTCTTTGTGCATATGTATGTTTATGCTCCCAAGTGACTGGCATCAGGAACTGCAACAATTTGCTGCTTACCCCCTCTCCTCAGCTGCAGGGCAGGAGAACTGCAGTGCGGTCCTCACAGGCAACTCTCGAGGCATTCACTGGTCTTGCTGGCGTTGGCTCCTGTGAACAATCAAGAGGCTGCAGATGCCCCTGAAGTGTTGTCTGCGTATCTCCATCAGTGCTGCTTGCGTAAAACATGCAGGGTGAAGGCAGGTGAAGACTCTTGAGAGGCAGCCTTTACAAAGCCTAAGGGTGAGGAAAAGCCACATAGCTCTTACTGGCATAGGTGACAGACCAGTAGATGATACCTAATGTCATTCACATTTAAGAAACTTTTCTAATTCTGGGGCAGTCTTTATAACACAGTCTTTCCTGTCCTGCTCTTTCTGATAAACTTTGTAAGCAATGGGTCTGACTTTGTTTTGATTTTTTTTCATGAGTGCCTTAGTGGTATTTTTTTTTCCAATGCTGTTGTTTTTGATAGTGAATCTCTCTGAAGTTTCCTATTTGCTTCTGCTGCTGACACTTCATCCCAGTAGATTGGGAATGTGTGCATGTATCTGTGCTGCCTACTAATATAACCAAACTGCCTTCGAGCACAGGGTGAACAAAGCTGCTTCTTTCTCCACTTTTTAGCTTTCTAATAATTTTTATTTTCTTTTTTTCCTTCTGTCTGTTCCCTGAGTGATTTAATGTGAACTTCTTTGAAATAATCTAAGCTAGTTTGGTCTGAGAAAAGACAAGGTACAAAAGGTATAACCTTGAAAAGGAAAATACCACTTTTTATTTTTGTATGTGTGAGAGAGGAAAATAGGGTCAGTTTTCACTCCTTCAGAGGAAGATACCACTTGTTTCTTCTTTTATGCTTTTGCAGGTGTCATAAATGTTTGAGGATTGTCTGTCACTGATCAAGGAGAAGGACAGAGTGTTAAAGAAGATGGCGGAGATATTTTGGCTTTCCATATCCTTTTGTTCACTGTATCCCATTTTCAGTATTCTGCTGCAATGTGGCTTTTTCTAACAGATGATGAGAGACACTGTCATCTAATTCTTAGCCTAAATCCCTTCCCAAAAGTGAGCACAAACTGCAGCTATATCTGAGATTTCAAATACTATTGTGGAGAAATTACCTATTTATATAGAAGCTAAAGATAAACTCTCTGACTAGAAAAAAAGAGGTTTGCAGTTTACTGGAAAAGCCAGAATTATAGAAGCTTTCAAAATACTCCATTCTCTGTCATTTGTAAGCCTCATCTGTGTCTGTGTTTCAAGAACTCTTGGTATACCTCCTCCAGTCCCATGCCTGCAATGGCTCCCAGAGCTGAGTCTATTGAGGAAAGCATAGTTTGCTGATAGAACATACTGTGGAAGTGAATCAATTACTTAAACATGGGCTTCTATTGTCTTTTGTGATGTTACAAACCCTCTTGGATAAGGACAGAGCTATCCATCTAACAGGGAAAAGGCTAGCAGGACATAACTCAAACTTCACAGGAGATCCCCATGCTTCTGGGGGGACATCTCAGGATCAAGCAGTTTGTAGTACCTAACACAATGCAGAACATCTGTGTGGGGAGAATGGGACTGAGCCTTGTGTTCTGCACTATACACAGCTGCTTTGATTGTTTTTCTTTCTTTTTTCTAGAACTCATTTCCAGCTGCAGTAGGCAATGCTTCTGTGTTACCCCAAAGTGTGTTTGTCTCCAGTAATTTTATTTCAGAAGCCCTTCATTTTGAGCTAGGATTAGTCCCACTTAGACTTACAAATGCCTGAAAAATAAGCACCTAACTCTAAGCTGCTTGCCCTGATCCCTATAATTCATAATTCATATATCCTATCAATGCTCCATGACCAATGACACTGTCAATTGCTTAAGATCAGGAGGAAGAGTTGTTATCTGAAACTACTCTCCAGTCTTCACTAACTACAGGAGAAACATAGAGAATTAGCTGAGACTAGACCCTCACTTCAAGAAGTTTAAAATTGAATTAGAAGTAACCTCCCCACTGAGTAAAACAAATATTACAAACAAAACCTTCTGTGCTTCACTTTCTAATGTTTCTACAAGTTGCAATAGAAGTCTCACTCTTCAAAGGCAATGGGAGCCCTTCGCTTATGCTTTGGGAAAGTCCATAGTACTTCACTCCTTTTACTTGCTAACTTCATTATAACTGCTAATAGTAAATTTAGATATAGCACTATAAAACCTTCCAGCCCATTAGTTAAGGGGGCAAAGGGGTGCATGCACATCTCTACAAACACAAATAGAACAAAGCTGTCTCTTCAGGTCTGATTAGACCTCGAATGAGGAAGAGAAAATTGGGTGTTAGATTACTGGAGTGGTATGAAGAGCTTAATTTAAAAAACTCATGTATGAAGTGAACACTTACTTTCTATTTCTTGAGATGCAGATTACTTTTAGTGAGCAACATTAATGGTTGTTTATTTAAAGGTGTCATTCTGGCATGCTTCTTGTGATTTTCAGACTATTAAGAGGTGACATAAGATACATGACAGGTTGGGCATCTTTTAAGCTTCCGTGGTTTTCTTTATTTACCAGCCCAGAGAGTGAAATTGTCAGAAGCTCCTTATCAACATAGGAGCCCATAGGCTATTTTGGAAAGAGATACAGGACTCAGACTCACAGCTGAGCTATGGTGTTTTAATGAGCTTTTCTGCTGTTTGTTGCAGGCCAGGGAGGCACATCTAACTAGGCACGGTGGCTTGGCTGACACACAGGTGCCATCTGAATGTGTATCTGAAGTCTGAGCCTCCCTGGATCATGAGAAGCTGCACAAATCAGCTGGACTCCTCATCAACTCCAAAAGTGGGGCAGTCCTCCCTAACTTTACCCTTGATTGCTTAGGCATTTTAATTGAAAGGGAATTTGTGATTTACACTCGTTGATAGATCTGGCATATGAAAAACGCTTCCATCACAAAATTATGACCTTGCCACAGCACTGCAATGTTCATAGGAACCTTAGACAGTCTTTTAGGTCACCTTTAAGCTCTGAGGAAAGATCACAGAGCACTGCTGATAGACAGCTAACTGCTAAAAGATTCTCAGGGAAAATCAGGAAATAAAAATGTCCCAGGTAGTCATCCCAAATAATCATTGCAAACTAGGAATAGGAATTAAGATGACATGGTTATTCATAATACATCAGTTTTGAAAAGAAAGAAAAAAGTGTTTTCTTCAATGTATTCCATTTCATGCAGTAGCTAGAATTCACATCTACAGAGTATATATTAAGAACTACCCATGCCAAATGACTTTGGCCCATCGGTTTCATCAAGGCTTTGGGTCAGTAACTAAATTTTAATTCATATTACCCTCTTCTTTTTTTTTATCCTCAAATGAGACTACTGAAAATTTCCGTTTGAGTAATCCAGGTGCTTGCATTTGTGGTATGTGGTAGGACAGAAGGCAGCATGTGTAACAAACAGACAAAACCCTTTTGCGATTTTATCTGTGCAAAAAGCCAGCAAACATCTTATGCTGCACTTCTGTAGATTACTTTTAGTTACAGGGCATGGAAGTCTAATGTTAAGCAAAGTATTCCAAAACAGGACTGGGAAAGACTCTGTGCTGTGTGAGACACCATCCACTTCAGTGAAGGTTCAGTAGTTCCACAGATGTAGATATAGAAGAAAATGTCTACAACTCAGTCAGAGCTGGAAAAGCTTCACAGTGCCAAGTTATTTGTAAAAGAGGGTATATTTATGGTATCTGCCAAGTGAATGTGGTAGGACACAACACTGAATCTGGCTTAATTCATTCAGTTACTTGCCTGGTCTAACCTCCTGCTTTTTAATTAATTTGTCACTAACTTTCAATCATAAAATGTTTAAGCTAGGATGCAGAGGAGGAGAGGAAATCACCTTGGTGCTCCAACACTGACAGATGTGCCTCACCCCTTTTTGGATTTAGTACATAGAAACTTGATACATAAAATCCCTCTGTGTCTAATAACAAAATTAATTGTCTCTTCAGGTGAATATTGATCAAAGCTTTGTCCTATTTCCTGTATGAGTACATCTTGATACTGACCTAAATATGTCAAAAACGTGCCTGATAGAGTCATTAATTTCTGGTGAAAGCCTCCCTAAAAATACACCATAAATTTAATGCTGATGGTCAGTAGCTGATTCTGGCAAGCAACTTCCACTCAAAGTGCAACTATCTGCTCAACTACAAACTTTCACAATAAACTCCCTGGCCATAGAAATTGTTTCCCAGTTTTCTCTGCTGCAGGAATTCTGCAATATTTGTCAAAGCACATAAATGGGAGGAGATGCAAAGCAGCTAATAGCTTGTACAGGAAAGCCCATTTCCAAATTTCCAGCAACAAACTCCTTCCAAAAAGGTCTTCTCAGGAAAATGGCTCTGTCATTTACTTAATATAATTATCTCAGAATATGTCTTGATTTGTTATATTGATAAATGCTGTATTGGCAAGTACATCTGAAAAACTAGCGCACAGAAACATGATACTTTACAGGAAGCTATTACTAATTATGAAAACCTTTCAGAGTAAAAAAGAATAGCTGTATCATGTGCAAACCCTATGTCATGAGGGAACAAATGAGCCCACGAATAGCATACATAAAAAGTAGATAGGTCTGTATGAAAGTAATGTGTTCAATTGCAAAAGTATTTTTTGTTGATTACTTATTACTTTTTACAGTAATACCAAGAAGACAAGGAACTGAATCAAAATCGTCTTCCTTCCCATACTTTTTTTTTAAAACACGTATAGGGTCCTCTGGTATAATAAGTATTTAGACGTAAAATATGGCACTGTGTTAATAAGGCTTGTGCGTACGCCCATGACACTACTAGTAAACAGGAATATGGACCTGAAGCCACATGATAGCAGATCCTTGCTTTTGTACCACCAAACCTTTTCCCTAGCTGTATGTGTTCTGTATCACTTTCTCTCCATCCCATTATGTTCCACATGTTAAATTTCAGCAAGTCCTTTCAAATTATTCCTTCTCCCTATACAGTTCTGAGAAATCCAACTCCTTTTGGCTCAGAGGCAGTGGTGCTGAAAAACTGTCGGTGAGGCAAGAGTAAAACATGTAGTATAGTGTAGGGAGGCAGCTGTTGTCAGATGTAAGACTGGAATGAGAAAGGACCCAGTAAATTAACTTCTTAGATATTCACTTGTGTTAACCTTAGCAAGCAGCCAGACACCCACTAAGCCGCTCCTTAAGAAGGGCAGGGAGAGAAACAAGATGAAAAAGCTAGCGGGTTGAGATAACAAGGAGATTGCTTACCAGCTAGCATCATGGGCAAAGCAGACTCTACTTGGGGATAATTAATTTATTGTCAATTAAAATATATTTGGATAGTGAAAAAAAAGAAAATAAATATGAAACCAACACTTTTCCCCTGCTCCCATCCCTGGTTTTTTCCTAGGCTCAGCTTCATGCTGGACTCCTCTATGTCTCACCCCCAGCAGTGCTACGAATTTTACTGTCCCTAATGTGCCCACCCATGGCTGATGGGCTTGGCTATGTCCGGTACAGGGTAGCCATTGACCTCTTCTTACTGCGTTTCTAAGACGACTTTCATCAGGCAATAGCTGCCACTGCTGGCAACACTTTGCCACCTACACCCAGTGAATACTGCAATGGGTTTTACCTAATGTTTTCTGCAGCTGAAACTCAGCTCAACAAAAAAGCCAGTGGAAAGAGGAGGGGCATTGTATTTCATTGCTCTAACACAGTAGCAATCTCTAGGACACACTGTATGAAGAATATCAGCTTATTCTTCCTTGCTGACCTTCACTGTAATTAATAGCCATAATGCAAAACAGCCATTCAGCATCCTCATAACATTATTTACACAACTCAGCTGAAAAAGAGTTCAGGATCTCGTCATCTGCTTTTTGATTAACCTTACTGTGCCTTTGCACTGAGACCTGTCATTACCATTACTGCTCCCTGGCACAGAACACAAAGTACCATTTGCAAAGGTAGCTGTGTCTCAATGAAGACAGGGTACAGCCAGAAAACAACACTACAAAGCGCTGAGTTTGAGTTTATGTGCAACATATGCAGAATCCTGTTGAGTCCTGCAAGATGGAGTCCTCCTGACTCCCTTCTGATTTAGTGCTCCACCTCACAGAGCAAAATCAAATAACTACTACCTCGTAAATGAAGAAAGTGAGAATTTCCTGGGTTTAGAGATCTTGAAAAATGTACTCTAGCTTTCCCAGGGGAATGCCTTCAATGGTTTATATTTTCTTAAATGAACATTCATGTACTGATTCATATTTACAGCAGCTGGCCATGTAGATTTTTAACATAAACCTGTATTGAGTAGGAAAACAACACCTGTCATTATAAATTGGTTTGCATGGATGCAAAGCTTTCTCTCTAAGGATTTCAAGCATGTCTCATTTGCAGTCCTCACAGCTTATCCCTAGGGGCATTCCCTCTCTGTAACCTGGAAGAGGTTGGAGGCTGGGCTGGATTAGCATTGAGACACATGGGCAAATGTAGTCAGGAGTCAGGACTATGCCTGAATGATTTTGATTTACAGAACTAAGCTGGAGATATTCATCTGTCGCTGGAGGAATGAACAGCAACTGTTCAACAGCAGCTTGTCACTGCTTTCAACATTGCCCTTTCTATGTATTGGGTAAATACATTACGTTGGATGTTGCAAGGTGAGTGCTTACAGGGGGACATATATTTTGTTTCTCTATAAGATGCAAATCTCTCCACTCTTGGATGAGCTCCTGGAACAACATTACTTAATCCCAGTGAAATATGTTGTTTGATTTTTTTCCCCTTCAGTCACATTCCCCTTCTCTTCAGCTCATGTTCACAAATGCACCTATTTTCCTCCTTGTATGGAGACTTTACAAGTCAAACTCTATGTACTTTGAGTTTCCTCTGTCTTTCTGGAATAGCTGTGTTTTCTGGTTCTTCTGAACATATGTAAATTCCATTGTTTGACCAGGTATAGGTTGTGTCTACCTTTATCTGGGTGTCCAGTAATAGGAAAAGTACTTTAGAAAGAAAGTCTTTATTCCCACTGAAACATGCAATTCTGTTTAAACAATATCGTGTTTAAAAACATGCATTTTCTTTTTAAAGAAAGAGAAGCTCTGGATATTTGGTACAGGGTGCTATGGGTTCTCATTGCAATCAAATGCTGCAACATGGGAGAGAGGATCTCACTTTCCGAGACAGCTCCTCCTGACTTAGGTTAAATCCATCCTGTGTAGGCAATGCAGAGGAAGCATCACCTCCAGGCTTAACTGCAGATACTCACCCTCTGGCCTTCAGGCAATGGGCCTTGCAGAAGTAAGAGAAGACTATCTCCTGCCTGCAGGATTTGTATACTGTCTTCCATTTGTGCTGTGCTACCTCTCCAGTGAAGATGGCTATAAACCAGAACACAGCTGCCATTCTACTGAAATTTTACTAGTTTTATGTCCTTCCCTGTTTTATTTCTGATGCCATTAATGAGCCATTTGTTGTGGCACTGGTATTAGAGGTATCTTTTCCTGTAGAAAAGGAACTACATATATGGAACTATATATGGAGACAAAGAACACATTAAGAAATTCAGCCTTTTCCTCAGCCTTTGTCACTGTGTTTCCCCCCATATTCAAAATTTTTCTTACTTTCCCTTTCTTTTCTCAACATAATGTGAAGTTATATTTAGCTTTCTGGTAAAGTGCTCTGGGATCCTTCGATGAGGCATGCTGTAAAAAGTCCAAGGCCCTGTCAGACTGGGAATTATCTAAATCACGGGGAATTGACTAAAGAAGACAAAGCTATTAAACGCTCCATAACCCAGTTGTTTTAGAGGAAATACTGAGAGATAAGTATTAATGAGGTTTTTTTAGAAGATAAGAGAGTGAAGAAATGAAATACTAATAATACATCTTTTGTCCCTAAAGTAAAAAGAAAAAATAATGTGTCCAGAAAAAGCAGAATACCTTTTTCTTAGAAAAAAATTGCAAAAATTGATAGAAAAAGTCCCACATGCATGTTGCACTCTCATAATTCCTAATAGGACTTGAAAGTATGGTTTGAGAATTCCATATTTTCCTAAAGATGCAACAATCTTTGCAAATTCATGCCAATGTTGCATATCTGATTGAAAGACCCTTAGACTTAATATCTTGAGTATAGTGCTTTGTGGCATAGCTTTGTTTTGCCATAGTGTGAGAAACATCTTTTCCATTGGTCAAATACAGCCGGTTTGATGAGAGCAATGGAAAAAGCAGACATGCACACACAGCTCCCGTAAAATTTCAGTAGGCTGGCATACCCAGCTCTACCAAAAGAACAAAGGAGGACTGAGTGAGCAAAATTATATCTGAGCTAATCTATCAAATAACAAGAATTTATAAAAACCATTACAACAGCGTTGTAGATCCCAACTCCCTTATAAGCTCCTTCCCAGCAGGTAAGCTGAGTAGAACAAATCAAGCAAGCAGAATTCATTACTGCTTCATTACTGCTGCACCTGCTAAAGAAAATGCAGTCCTATTTTAAAAAGCATGTCTACTACAGTACTTGCTCACTTTAAATCAGTGTTCACTTCCAGGTCTTTTTTAGGCTGCACTCAGTATTGTACTGACACCATAGAGTTATACCATTCCTACATAAGCCTTACAGTTTGAAATGATGTAGAGAATCCTTACAGGCAAGATAACCGCGGTTCTTTGTATAAGCCGTTTATCTGAGTACCCTGTTCCACTCCTTATGATTGGATTTAACCCCAAAGGTGGCTGAGTGCCTCTGTTTATCAATTCCCTAATACATTCTTAAAAAACATCCAAAAGTAATATATCTCTCCTCACATATTCAACTGTTTTTAAGATCATAGCCAAAGGACATATATGTAGTTAAAGCTGCGTGCAATCCTGCTGAAAGTCATAAACCTCCCTAGCTTAATGATTCTGCCAGAGTACCCTTATTTAGCTTCTATGAAAGCATAATGTAAAGGCACTTATTGGGAAACAAAGTTTATATCTGGCTCTGTTCAGCTGAAGTGAGCCCTTGTCTCAGCGTGGCTAAATTGCTCTCTCTGCATGTTAGCTCCTCTCTCCCTGCTGGCACAGACATTGCTGTGCTCCTTAGCACTGCTGAGGTTGTGCTGCTCCTCCTCCTCCTCCTCTTCCTACAGCACTTGGAAGACAGGAACACAGAGATTGTAACAGAGGAGACATGCGACTGTAAATGCCTCTAATCCAGGTTGTAAAAGACACAGAGCAACCAAAATCCAATTTACGCATAACACAGAATATGAGTCCTGAAGCACTTTGGAGCCCAGCTCCTTCTCTGCGTATGAAGTCTTAACAGGCAACCAGTTCCCACCTGTGTCAGGGGGAGCTTAGCTTGTAAACTGGCCATTCAAGACAACAAAGAAGCTGCATGTGGTCATATGGTTGACACACTAATAGCTAGCATTGTAGCTAGCATAATAACTACACATTGGTGTAGCCTGGCAGTGCATTTAGTCCCCCAGATTTCCCTCTGGAGGTATCATATAAGGCAGCCAACACCAAACTGCTGCACCAAGGCTGCACCTTGGCTTGGCCACAACACCTGAGCAAGCAGACTGTATATAAGGAACCAACTGTACCTCTGGGAAGTATGGGGTGGTCCTGCTCCTTGTTTGTTCATACCTGATGCAATTTGCTTTTCTGCCTGATCCATGATCCAGCTTGGGGGAAAAGCAGCTAACAGAGTCTGCCTTCTTGCTTTCCAAGGTCTGAACCCAAGGTCTAAAGGAAAGCTATTTCTGCAAGGCAGAGTAGAAGTGCTTCTTCCCACACCCTCAGACCCAGAATGGGGATGTGTTGCTTGAAAAATAGTCGAAGCCCTTGGAACACGTCCGTTCAGGAACTACAGACAGAGGGAGAATAGCCTCAGCATTTGAAGATTGAATTTTTTTGACTACTAAATGAGAATATATTTAGAGTTCGGTTCTGGAAAGGGTGATGGAATCTGGTGACGAAGAGACAAAACCGACACGAAGAGGGAAAAGGATACAGCTAATATATTCATAATGCAAGCCTTAACTCTCTCTCCTGGGACAAACTGAACATAAAGCTACCCAAAGCAAAAGAAATAAGCCAATTTACATAGTAAGGATGGGAATACCTAGCGTACAGTGGTGATTCATCCACTGTAAGGACTCTGGGTGAAGTGTGGGGTGCTGTTTCCACTGGTGCTTGCCAGTTTCAAGCTCCTCATGAAAGAAAAGACAGAAAGAGGTGGAAAACAAGAGACATATCCAGAGAAAACTGGTTCTTTTTTGCTTCCCCCTTTACAGTCCTCAGCTTGCAAATGAGCATCCTTCAGCGACATGTGCCCATTCCAGGCCTTCCTTTTGCTCCAGGCTGGGAGTAACTTGGCAGTAGATCAAGTAATCAAGCACACTTTCATTAATTCAGGGCTGAGCTGCCTTGCCATCACTTCTAACCTTGTCCCCTGACATAGAAGAGCTCCCCACTCCCCATGTGCCCTGATGGCATGAGGGCCTGCTGCTTAGCACTGGGAAGGATTCATAAAATTAGAATCGATGTTCAATAAACATGATGGGGTAGAAATGGCCTAGGTAACACTGCCAATATAGGGCTCATGGAGAACAGCGGTTTTATTAACTTTGAAGCGAATGGCAAAAGCTGTCATTAACAGAAAGGTCATTGTGCTGTCTGCATAGTCAGAAATGTGACAAGTTGTCGTAGTTTAAGCCCAGCCTGTAACTCAGAACCATGCAGCCGCTCATTCAGTCCCCTCTGTTCTTCCTCCCCCCTGCTCCCGGAGGGATGGGGAGGAGAATCGAAAGAACGTAACCCCCACAGGTTGAGATAAGAACAGGCCAGTAACTAAGGTATAACACAAACCACTGCTGCTACCACCAATAATAATAATGATAAGGGAAATAACAAGGGAAGAGAACATAACCACTCACCACCCACTGACCGATATCCAGCCCGACCTGAGCAGCAAACTAGCCCTTCTGCGTCACTGCCTGTGGGCTTCCCACTGTGGAATTGGCATCACTGCTCTCTACTTTCCCAAGGCGAGGGCACAAGAAAGGCTTGGAGAAGATGGCTGAGGACCAGGGTAGCACACAGCTGGTAAGACACATCCAAGATGAGCATGACAGCCAAGCACAGCATGACAGCCAAGCACAACACATTGTGTAGTGGATGGTAGGTTGCTGTGGTACTATATATGCACACCAGCAAAAGCTTACCTCGATACAGTACCACCAAAGTGTCACCAAACCCAAACTGAAAGCCTTTGCATGTGATAAGAGAGCCTTATGCCTGCAAGATGCTATTTAGTTCTACATTAGATTAGTTCATTGCAAATTTCAATCCCAGCTTGGACTGCAAGCATGAAAACTGCTGTGCATGGGTAACGCAGGGAGATTCTCCACAAGTCTATACCTTGTAGCATCTTTCACACTTGTATAAAATTGATCCTTTCTGATCTAGCAGCATTTTACCTATCATTCACATGAGTACTGAGGACTAAGGCAGGGATCAAGTCAAAGAAGAATCACTTTCTCATGTGTGATTCAATTTCTCTCAGGTCTTTCTAGTTCTCATCAAATAGCCTTTAGGATTCTAATTTCTGTTCCACTTTAAAGAATAAAAATAAAAACTTCATGGCTCATGATACTCTGTGGCTCATTTTCCATCTATTTGCTGTAATGAAATTAGTCTACTTTTTTTTTTTTTTTGGTAATTGTTGAAAGCTGATGCTTCCAAATAATGGATAGACCAAAACATCAGTTTTACAATTGTTACTGCATAATAGCATTTGCAGTGTGCAGCAAACACCTCCTGGATGTAGCCCATCCCTCCTGCTTGCCTGCACAGTTATTCTGACCAGTGTCAGGAGCTTCTTTTCTTCAGCATGGAGGGCACTGAAAAATTTTGCCTCGTCACCATTCAGGTTTATTGATGAGAGTACCAGAAAATACGTTGTATTTTGAATGTGTGTATTTCATGTAGCCTGTTTCTCCTTTTGAAGCCAGTCCCATATAGACTATGTTCTCTCTGGAAAGTATATTGCCAGTGAGGGCTAGTATGCAATGCATCTGACATCCTGATAGGGCACACTCTCATTAGGCAAATCCCAAGGATAACTCCGAAGCTAATGAGAATGGTTACAGATGCATTAACAAGGTCACTGATAAGAATATAGTCACAAATCACCTAATTAGGAGAGGGAAAAAAAAATCAGACATGCTCTTTTGCATTTCTGTCTTAAAAGTGACCCTCTGCAGCCAGCTGCCAGCAATTGCTTCTCTTTCCCCCACCTGTATGGATGGCTGACAAAATACCTCTCTCAGTCTTGGGGTTTGAGAAGAGAGGAAGGAGCAGGAATTCCTGCATTCTGGCATTTTGATCCAGAATGGACAATTCATCTGTGATTTTAAGTGCATCTCTTCAGGCCTGCTTCTACACAACCTTGAAAAGTTGCTCATATCCATCTACTCGCCTTCTGAGTCAGTTTCATTCTGCCCTCATTTTGTGCCTAAGGACATTGGCAGAGATGCAGAACTCACTACACTGGATACAAGACACACAGAAAAACATACAGAAATGAAGAGAAACATTAATCAGATTTTCACCAAATCAAATCTCAATATATGAGAATTACGGTCATTGAAACTCACTTCTCACACCATTGGGTAATTCTGACTTTGTCAGGTTCTGTTTGCCTGGTTACAGCTAGTACAGAAAAATAGACACGCTGGTACTGCCTAAGGGAACAAATAAAATTACACTTCAATCTCATGAAATGAATAGGGTAGAACTACAAATTTACATGATTCTCTCATTCTATAGGAAATGTAAAGCTGACATAATCCACTTCAACTTAATCAAACCCTCTACATTTCCACCAGGTTCAAAAACCCAAAAATCCTTCAGCTGCATGAAAATTGTTCCTGTTCAAACAAGACTTTTTGCCTTAGCTGAATCAGTGCCTTTGGAGAAAAAGAAACATGTGCCTTCAGGAAACTTTTGACAAACTACAAAGAGAGGCAAAATAGCAAAATGTCCTGGTCTGCAGCTGTACACTAGGAAACGCCTTCCTGTTAAATGAGCAGGAGATTTATTCTGTTCCTTGTAGTGAGAATTTACATGTTAATATGTAAACTAATAGAACCGTATTCTGTTGTGGGTTTATAATACAAATAATTTACTAACTAGTAATGATGTAGTGTACTATGCGCTTATAATACAAATAAATTGCCAGCTAATAATGATGTAGTGTACTAACAGGTACAATAATATGTATACACACATGTAGAATACCACAAATACTGAGCACACATAAAAGTATAGTCATAGAAAGCCTAGATACAAAACTCTTACATCAGTCATACTGAGTGTGTTTATTTAAAAGGAGCATATATAAGCTAACTATTTGTAGCAGAGGATGATGCCTTGAAAACAGAGGTACTACGCAACCAGAATATGGTCTTAAAATAGAGGTTTATCCTCCTTTCCATTCTTATACACTAAATACTGCTTGCCCTTGCTCAGTGAAGCAAATTTCCCTGCCTTCCCCCATCTAGTGAGGCAGCTTCATTCTCTCTTGGTACTTTCAAGATTACTCTCTGCCTGAACAAATGATACCCATGCTGTCTTTTCCCAAGTTCGACAGAAATCATCTTGTCCTCCATGATCTGTGTGCAAATGTGCGCCGGCTAATAAATAACAACACTGCTCATTCAGACAGCATCCTTCACAGAACCGCTTTCTAATCCAGTGGAATTAATAGCAATGCCAAACAAAAACCCTGCTAGCCGGGGTATAAAAGCTAAAAACCTACACTGACTGCCTGAATACGAAAAGAAATCAAGGTAGGTACCAAACATGGAAAGTTTACTGACATGTTTCTGAAAAATGTAAGTGGAGATCTTATGTGGCCTGGTGGATGTGTTGAAGAAATCTCTTTTGGGTGCCCTGGTGTCAGGAACCTGTTACCCACAACAGGCTCAGGGCTTCGCATGTGCTGCATACTTGCTGGTGGCAGTGACTCCTCTAAGAGAGAGAGGTTACCTGGTCCTGCAGACAGTCAGTGATAGGCAGATACTGTGCCAGAATATTAACCTAAGTCTTGTTCTGAGGCAACTCTTAAGCCGTGCCTGGGGGGCAGGAATGGGGAAAAGGAGCAGGCACAATGCCCGTGGGAAATGCATAAGGGACCATTTGCTGAGATTTGCTGAGGTCCACGGGGGTGGATCTGCAAGACTTTCAACTCCTTCTGCAAAGTGACTGGGTGCTTGGTTTGGTATCAGTACTCCTTGAGGATCTGTAAATGTACTCAGCAGATACTCTTAGTTAGATCTGACCCTGCTGCTGGTTGCAACAGACCTTTAAATCAACAAGAAAAAGGACGTTAGATAGCAGCAAGAACCAATTCAAAGTTAGCAAAGCTTTAGAGCCAGTCCTCATTGCAATCAAAATAAATCAGTAGTCTAAGAGGAGAAATGGGTACTTTTTTCCCATTTTAAAAGTTCTCTATGCCTCTTAGATGTGTCATGAGTTTTAACCACCAAGTACACTATTTAGCTGGAAAAACTGTACAACAAAAGATTACCTTTAGAAAAATCGCGCTTGTCAATTGCCAAGTACTGCTCAGAACTGCAGTGGCTTGGTTGAATCACAGCAGTGAAAAGGTTTCCACTGCAGCAAGGAGCTTGATGATAAATGAGTAAACCAGACATCCAGCCCAAGACCCTGAGTGCAGCCCATCAAAAGGTACTAGAGAAAGGGAAACACGATAGAACAGCAGCCTGAGAAAGCAGAAAGCATAAATAACAAACCACAGACAAGCTGGAGTCTGGATGCTAGTCCTGAATGCCCCTCTGTCCATCTTCACTGATATCCAAAGATAATAAAAGACTTTAAAGCTGCAAAAGACACACTCTCAGCCTGTGGCCCAACTTCTGTCACTCCCATGCCTCAGCTTCCACTGCTGGCTGAGGGGACACTGCCAGTGAGGGTGGGGAGGACAGCGTGATATAGATGGCAGCTCACAGGGACCTGCCATTCTCAGGGAATATGTCAGCAGTAACTGGCTTGGCAGACTCTTAAGACACCAGGTATATTCATACACAATTCCTCGTGTGATTATTTATTGTTCAAAGTAAAAGGTGAAATGAAGCAGGAAGTTTGTTAATGCAGAATAAGACAAAGAAGGAACAATCACACCTGACAGCCACAGGTTTGTGGCAACTTCATGAGCTGTTGCTCTGAGTTACTTGCAGAGGCTTGCACCCACATCCCTTCATTGCTACCGCACAGCTCCCAGCTGACTTAATTTCAGGACGCCCCATTTATTCGCTGCAGTCTTTAAGAAAACTGAGGTGTATTTAGAGGACAAGGTTCCTACTGATTTTGTTAGTGACAGAAAAGGCCAAACACTATCTTTTAGGGTTTGGGAAAAACACACTATACTGGAAAAATCAGACTGTGCTTTAAGTGTTCTTTCCTCTTGCTGTCAAAGTCAGCCTATGTGCCTTGGTGGTTTCTGTAACGGCTGTGTAATCAATATTTTTTTCCTGGCTTTGGAATACTGTTGTGTAAGTCAAACAGAAAGTCTTCAGGGTTCTTTTTTGTTCTTTATTTTTATTTTTATTTTTTTTTACCCCAGATGTTTTAAACATCGTTACCTGTAAGACTGGAATAAATAAAATCTCTCCCTTGCAGCTGGCATGCCACAGAAATGATACACTTTGATTTAATCTTTCTGTCCAACTTGCATGGTTCTAGCTAATCAAGTAGAAAATAAACAATAATAATAAAAAATGGCAACTAGACCATCAGTCTTTCCAACTTACTGCTTTCTCTCTTCCTAGAACAGTGTGGGAGGGGTGAGACCATTTATTCACTTCAACATATACATTACAGTTTGAAGGAAAATATATGATTTGCTCCTGGCTCTGAAGGAAAAAGTAGTGTATGTTGATAAGCGCCTTGCCAGCAGGAGCAAATTCAGACTGCACATTAACCTTAGGCCTGAAAAACACTGGCTAAAAAAAAAATGATGTTGTGTTCTTCATGTGTGAAGAAGGCTCTATTCTTCAAACTGTATTACATTTATTTTCACAGATGGGTCAATATTTTATCTTGATTTGCCATATTTAGTGTACCCAGACTGAATATGGGTAAAACAGAAAATCTTCTAATTGTCACAGATTTTGTGTGAAGCTACAATGGCTGTATGTCACCTTGATAAGCAGCTTATCCAGTACAAGAGAGCTGCGTTCTCAAATTAATGTAAATTATGTGAAAGCACCAAGGAGTGGAACACAGGGCTATTATTCGCTGAAAGGAGTGACTCACAGTATTGCCGCTGGAGTAGAGCACAGAACTGTGCTGTTCAAAATCCCAGCTTCGGTTTAATTTCACAAAATACTGTAATTCCATTGTCTAATGCAAGTAGCTTTGGCCTTCAATTCATTGGTCTTGATGTATTAAAAATTTATCAAATACAATTTAAATTAATATTTTATTCCTCTGTGTGCCCCATGGCCTTTCTGGAGATAGATGCACTTGGCTGTTGCATGCAACAGCAGTCACCATCCGGACTGCAGGAGCACAGTGCCACGTGAAGGCAGAGCTCCTGTCTGCTGTGCAGGCTGTGGAAAGGGCCCCACATCCCTTTTGCTCTGTGAAAGGACATAAACATATTTGTCCCAGTGTTGTCTTACCTAAGGGGAATAGCTGGTTGTGGTCTCCCTGCCCCGGGGAACAAAATCCTCAGCCGGTGAAGCATCATATAGGCTTTTGGGCTAGCTCCGTTCACCCTAATGCACGACAAAGTGACTCTGGGGAAGTTCTGTATCCAGAGGAGCTCAGCCCAGGGCTTCCCACTATTGCACAGGTCTATGCCCACTGAGCACCAAGCTCAAATTTTGTTCAACACAAGCTGCATATTGGAAGAGCTCTTCCAGGCACCAGGCCTCCAGAGACAGTGAGGCATGTCATCCAGGGAGCTACAGGAACTGAGGCTACTTGTGTCTAACGCATTACAAATTCCGCATGGTGCCATGGTACCTCTCTGTAGTTTTCTTTTTTGCCTTCCAGTTTCACTTTGTTTTTTTTCCCTGAATTATAAGAACAGTTGGAAAATAATGCTCCAATCACAGTAAAGTCATGCACTGTAAACATTTTACTATTCATGTTCCAGTGTCACTTATTAAAGTAGAAATGCCTTGGGGTTTCACAAGCACACACACAGCACAGAAGCTGCAAGCAGTTCTCCTCCCTCTTCTGTTTAGAAATTTGCTAACAGCTGGAAAGTTACTGCCTTCTCTTCCAAATTGAAAACGGAACTTGACTGCAAATGAGACAGTGTTTATTAAGCTTAATAAATCAATTTGTCATGATCTAATAAGCCCCCCCCCAAGTTCATAATCAGCGTATTCCAGCAAAAATTTAAAATCTATACATACCTGTATATTCTGCCCTCAATAAGAAGCATTTTCAAGTTGTTCTCAGTCTTAAATACTTATACTTCTGTTTTAGGATCGAGCTCCAAACTGTCGACAGCCTCTTAATGGAATGGCTATAGCTCAGCCCCAGACTTTATTTTTTTGCCCTCCAGACCAGGCCTTTCCTCTGTTCCTGCACTTAGACATGTTGATTCGGGGCCAAGCGGCTTTTCATTTGTTAACTCTTGTCAACTGCACAGTGTTTCTGTGCCGCCTCAGCTCTCCCATCTGGCCCACCTTTTTAATTTCTGTGTTATCATATTTAATTTTAACTTTATATGATTCAGCCATGAAAAAAATATTTTACAGCACAGTGTATAAGATAGACGTTTCGCAAAATAAAAAGCTGAAGTACATTTCTTAGGAAACAACAAAAAAAGATGTTCAAATATGGTATGGTCTCTATTTAAGTTATTTGCCATTTTTAAAATGCTTTTTCCTCTGCGGCAAAAACTTCACCCACTCTTGTATTCCAGCCCACGGCCACTGTGAATAGTTCAGAGCACCCACACACATGTTCAACTTCCACAGGTCGAATCACTGAGTCCTTTTCACAGAATGATTTTCAGATCAACCTAGATGGAACAAAATAAAGAAAATATATAAATCACATCAATTTAAAGCCCTGAAAATTTCCAGGTGGTTCTGAAGGAGCTGCTTTGGGCTCAGCCATCAGATGAGTACTGTTAGAGGGACGTGATGTTGTACCTACACCCCGGCACCAGCTGCTGAGGCTTTCCAGTCTTTGATCCTTGTGCACAAATTCCCTATGATATTGCTGTAAACAGCCAACACCAACGAATCAGGCTTGCTATTTAATTTTTATATACCCTAAACTGTCTTATCTTTTTACCAATGAATGTAATTACAGACAAATTGACTCAGAAAGTAATGGCAATCACTCTCTTGCATAGTGGGAGGAGAAATGAAAGATAAGATCTTTTTTCTCCTATCTGTCTTTTTAATGACCACAAAAACAAGCCTCTGAAATTAGTTGAATGAATCTTGGCACTTCTTTCTTGGCTGAGATCATAATTTCATGGTTAATTATTCTGTATCTAAATTCTCTCTGGTTGCAGCCTCCATGAACTTTTATTACTTTAGCAATATCCCTGGTTATCAAAAGTCTCAGTTTCTGTTTACCAGGGCAGTAACACCCACATTCAGGACAATGTCTCAGCTTGACTTTGGACTGTGTAACTTCAAGGTTTCTTACATGCATATGAGATAGCAGGTCAGGTTACATATTTGTTCTAGCTGCATTATAGCTGTAGAGCAGTGTTAGTACAAGAACAAGTGAGCCTTTGTTTCTCTTAAGGGTACAGTTAACTTAAAATTAAAATCTGAGGAATGAGTTTGGGAAGTGGCTGCTTCTTCTCTCTGACCATAGCAGTGCCAGCTGGGCTTTGCCTTTCTTTAAAATACATTTTTCTCCCTTACTGTGGGGAGATGCAAATTGAAATTTCTGTACAAAATATGATGAAATACTTAATCTGAAAAGCTGAAAGTCCTTTTTTCCCTTAATGTCTTTCAGTTAAACGTTATTTGCAGCAATAATTGGCTTTTTCTAAAAAAACAAAGCCTATTAGAGCTGCGATTTTAAGGTGTATGCCTCTAAAACATTGAATGCAGAAACTTATACTTTCATGAGAGTTCTAATGAATCGATGTCAAAACACACTTCACACAACAGCTAACAATACGATCATTCTCTGCCCCAGGATCATTTAGTTTTTGCAGTCAGGTTCAATGAACAAAAGATGAAAACTGAAAAGTCCAGTCATTTGTTCTTGCCTTACCTCATTCAGAAGTGGCTTTTCCCTTGGCATTACTATTTACTGTGGCTTTTCAGTGGCAGAAAGAAAAATCTCTGTGTGAAGACATTAACATTGAGCAGATAGAACACAGTCTTGCTTTTGAAGGTTCCTCAGGAAGGGCTTTTACTGGTTTCAGGCTGGCCTGTGGCTCATGAGTGAATGTGGATCTGGTCAAAGGCCTGTGTCGCCACGGGCACTCCTTGACCTCCAGGTGGCTTTCCTGAAGCTGCTGCTCTGCAGCTTTTCTTGCATTCATGACAAACATCAATAAGTTGTCAGAGGCTGATATTCCCCCCACCAAGGAAACAGGAGGCAGTTTCTATTTATCCTTGCCTTCAGAGGAAGCTGAGGGCTGTCCTTGTGCTGTATGTTCAGACATTTAATCAGCTTTCCTCATGACTTAAAAGAGAAAATGTTTATCAGCACCTGACAATGTCCCTACCCCACACACACTCTGCATGCATTTGTGTAAGAGCTCCTTGGTCGCTTGTCAGGTGCCAGCAGAGATTGTTTTGACAACATAGTTATTCATGATGATTCCTCCAAATAGAAACATTTCACAGCAAAGTTATTATGCTCAGCTTGAGATTTCTGAGCACAATCAATGCAGCCCATAGATGCTACTTGAACCACTAAGTAGCCGTTCACTGAATGACAATAAATGAGTGACTTGGGTTACAGACTGACACTGTAGCAGGGCGGAGTAGAGAACTGAACCTGTATATTTTCCCCTTAGATGAGTTTGTTAACCACTGGGTAGTTGTCTGTGATGGGCTGAGACATATTCCCACATTCTGGTGCTGAATTTGCAGGTTTCTAGACAGGTAGAACAAGAAATGAAATCAATATCACTTTTTTCTTTTTTCATGGGATGAGATAGCCTTTGTCCAGCCAATGTCTACAGCAGAAAAGTGCTCCTTAGCTGATCTCCATAAGGAAACATAGAGCATTGCTAATACAACTGTGATAAAGATAGTACAAGAGTGTTACACTTGTTTAGGAGTGCTGGTCCTCTGAGCAGTACAAGCATTAGGGTGTCCAGTAGACTGGATAGACTCATGCCGAGATGCATTGATGGGGTGCCTGAGGATGAATTTTCTCACTATGTAACTATTCATTGTTTTCTGAACAAGCTTTTTTTTCTCTCTCTATGTGAAGAGAATAGCTTTTTTTTAGACACTACTTTATAATACCACACATTTTCAGAGTGCAAATGGACATCAGCAGCTCAGCGCTCCACGCTGAAAAGTAAACAGACTAGAAAGAGTAGAAAAGCCAGCTAAAAATAGTTATAATAAAGTAGCCATAAATGAGCATGATGGAAATTAAAGGTCTCTAACATCAAAGAGGCAAAGTACCGGAGCAGCTCTGCAGAGAAAGCCAGACTGGAGAAAACTGAAGCAAAAACAACCAACCTCCACTGTGAAACAAGCTAATGTTAGACTACTGACCTTCATAAAGTTAACAGGCTGCAGTAGCCCTTAGTACCACAGAGCTTGTCCTTTTGTTGGGTATGTGGACATGTTTTGGCCTACCAACTTTGCTGTCCTTAGAAATGAGAAAACTCCTAGATGTTTCTCAGTATTATTCTCTCTTCATTCCTTTTCTTTTTTTTTGCTATAGGCAATGAACATGGGCAAATATGTACTGCAGGCGTTAGGTACTGGGGTAGTGCTAAAAGTCAAGGTAATACAGAGAATACAGTTTTTAAAAAGCTGTCAAGAAAAATCATTCTTAGGAAGGGGAGGATAAGCATTTAAAAATAAAACTGAAACATTTATGTATGCCAAAGTTATATTGAAAACAGTTTCTTTCCCACTTTCTTCTCCCGCCCAGATACATATGTTGGAGGCCCAAGTGAAAATGAACTGGTAGAGAAGACTCATCTGGACTGTTTTAGCATGGAGTGAAATGTTCCTACTGCTGGAAGGCATTTTCCCCAGGTATGGCCCTACAGGAAGGCTTGCCAAGGCAGATGCAAGTGAGCAGTTTCAGGGCTTGCAATGCCTTCCTAACTGGAGAGTAACCTGGGAAATCCCTACGTGCCCTGCCTGCACAGTGAGGCAGACAGATGCAAAAAAAGCCTTGTCATTGGTACTATTCATGATCTTGGGGGACAGAAGAGGATATGTGGCTGGGAGCAATGGGCAATCTATAAATTGTCCTGTATATAAGGCTCCTGTGTTTGTTGTTCAAGCACCACTAAACTATATGGTGGGAACATAGCTGGACAGGAGTTTCTTTTCAGTGCTGCAGAGTATCTGAGATTGTGCTGGCTTGCTGAGCTACTCTGCTAGTTCTTACAAATAGGAATGATTTTCCTATTTGTTCAGATTTCAGTTAGTGGAGTTTTTCCTCATGGACACACAGATGTACATATCATCACTGAAAGGCAACTGAGGAACGTGAGGTGAGAAAAATAAAGCTGATGGCTTCTGGGTCTTTTCCCTTATTCTGTCAAAGGAAAAATTCACTTAGCCAAGAAAGGGAACTGATAAACCTTTGAGCCTGCCTAATTCATTCATCCCATCAAAAGGCGAGGAGATACACACACAGCCCCATTCATCCTGGCGTCCTTGCTGTATGTTAATAAGAGATGTGTTCGCCCTTTCAGGGGATCTCAGTACATCCTTTCATTTTGGACAGTGCCTCATTCACCTGCTCCTGAAGTGCATCATTCCAGTAACATCAATCTATGAAGCCATCAGCCCTGCATACTTAGCATTTCCAATTAAAACAGCAACATCTGCATTGTATAGGAAATAAAAATGCTAGGAGACTAAGGAGGCCAATACCTAAGTTTAGCTATCAGAGGTGAACACGACCTAATTTAAACGTGATGAAATTAGACCGTTTGCCCTAATTTTCATGCACATAGCTTTATCTCAAGAATACTGATAAGGATGGAGTGAACACTTGAGAGCTGCTGGCAGGCAGCACGGTCACTGCGCTGCAGCACATGCAAAGTTTGTTTCAAGTGTAAAGCTAGATTTACAAAAATGAGTGATAAAGGTAATCTATGTGGTCCTCCAGATTGTTTGGGAAAGGGAGAGTGCCTCCTGCCTTCTAAATCACATTGGTTCCTTCTTCTGTCTCTGATAGCCTGCTCTGGTTGGATATTGAAATAGACTTAATACTGTGTATCGTTTTAGGGGACAGGGTTGTTCTTTGAGAGGTGTTGGTGGAAAAATTGGGATGGGGGGAATTAATGATTTGCATTTTGTATTTTAATTAAATGGAGCTAGGAAAAGGAAAGCATCACTTCTGTTTTTGTCAGGCCATAAGTAGTGAGGACGTTGCTAGTTCCACCTATTGGCAGAAAAGTAAAAACCATTTTACTTCATTCTAAAGAAAGGAATTCCAAGAATTTCTAGTGCCATCTATGAGTGAATACAGAGAATTGCCAGTATTCCTGCTCTTGTTTCATACGCACACACAAATATAATGCAGAAGTGAACATCGCTCATTTTGTCTTTTCTATGTCCACACAGTGAATGGAATCCTATTGCAGCTATTTAATACATGCACTTAAATAAATCCAATTGGAGTTAGGAAAACTTTAAAACTCATCCCTGTACTACAAGGTACCAGTTGAAACAGCTGACATTCCACCTGCTATCATAATACCAAATTCTTAAAGGAAAAACCCAAAGAAGGTAACTGGGCTCAAGTCTCTAGACTTCCTAAATCACAGTGATCCAGAGTCAAAAGCTGGATTTGACCCGGCGCCCACTGAAGAGGAACATCTTTCCACTGCCCCTGCTACAGTTTGGGTTTTTAGAAACACATCTTAATGCAAAACCAGCTGAAAATGGCAAGAGCTGCAGAAAAATCTAGTTGCTGTCCCTCACTCACCCAAAAAGACAAGCATGATCTGCCTGGAATTCCCCTCTGAATCTTTCTGTGAAACAATTTAAAACCTCAGAATGATAATTATCTTTTTCCAATATACTATAGGTTGAATTAAAAATGTTCTTGAAAACACATCATTAAAGACTGTCAGAAGAAGGGATGAGGGAAATCACATACTTTAACATTTCCTTTTTGAAGGTTCCCAAATGTGCCAATTTCCAAGTGAACAAGGTATCCCTGAGAAAGCAGGGATAACTTTTTTTCTTCTCACAGTTACCTGAGTCTTTTTCCCATTTCTTCTTTCCAAAGAGGACAGCAGCAAAGGAGAAGTGGCAATTCAGAAAAAAACAACTGGTTAAATTGAATTTCATTAGAGAAGGTATTAAGAAAAGGACTACAAAATATCTTGAAAAACATATTGGTTTTCCTCCAGAGAAAAAGTTGGGAGTTGACAGTAAGGCCATATTCATTTGAAGAAATTTCTCAACACAAGTTGACAACAGAAAACACTGTGTAAATGTTGTCATAAAAAGTGAAATACCAAGGAAATACCCAAAACAACAAACCAAACCAAAACCGAACCCTACCAAAAGCACAAGCAGCTGTCTGGGGCAGTGTTAAAAGCAAACCCCTAACACTAAGAGGCATGAATCCATAGGCTGCTTGGAGCAAGGGGGCTGTGGAGCCTCCACCACCAGAGGTTTGGAGGGTTAAGTGAGAGGATGATGTTCACCCATTGTCTTTGCGCAGCCCAGGGCTCACCACCCTGCAGCCTGTGGGTGGGATTGGGCCCCCCCGCACGGCGTGCTGACTCTTAAGGTGTGCTGGTCAAAAGCAGCCAAAGCAAATTAGGGACATGTCTCTGGGTGTCTAACAGGACAGGATGCAGAACCAGACCCAGAAGTATTTCCTAATCTAATGGCAATTTCCTAGGCTGACTGCAATGCCACGCAGGCGCTTGTGTTATTCTGGCTATTAAAGACCTGCCTGGGAATAAAGTGACCCTGCACAGATGTCATTGCTCCCAAGCAGTAAAGTCCCTTGCTATGCAGAGAACCTTAGATTAGCTCAGCCTTACAGTTTTCTTTCAGTTCTTTTAAGGGACATTTTTGCAGCAGCATAAGCAATATGTGTATTTTCACTGCAAGCTTGCACATCCATATCGGCCTAGGTTATAGAATTAATCACAGAATGGTTTGGGTTTGAAGGGACCTCAAAGACCTTCTCGTTCCAACCCCCCTGCCATGACCACCAGGGCTACATGACGACCTGGGCATTCATATGTAAGTAGATGGCAGCTCATTACAGTATGAAAAGAGGTACACAGGAGGATAAATTGTGACATCTGCTCTGACAACAAAATTATTTTTGGTTTTAGTAAAAAAACCCTTTGCGGATTATGACACAGTTCCTGTGTTAAAAGTAAAGAAAGTGCAACATTTGTACTGTGCTGTTTTCAGTTTCTCTAGCAAGCAAAGGTTAAATCAGGAGACTCTCATTAGCCAGGGAGCTGTATTCTCTGGACATTAGGTTCATGACAAAACCACAGATAAATGTGCATTATGAAAGTAGTGCCTAAACTGTATTGTCCTGCTCTGTTCACTTGTCCTTATAATCCTTTACATTTTTGTGGTGTATCTCTAGAGCATGTGTTCTTGACTAAGGCCGAAGGACACAATCCTTATCCCATCTAGTGGAAGATCAATTGAGAAAGTATGCAGGTGTCTCCATATCCTGGCCTTCTGCCCATTTCCTGAGGCAAAAAGCTCTTCTAACAAATCCATGCGTGTCACTAATTAAAATATAACCGCAGATAAGTATTTCCCACCCACACAGACACTATTCCATGCCTCATGCTTTTCTAAGCCATGCATTACCAGAGAGCAAAAGCTTAAATTTCTTTACCCATGATTTATCTATTTTAGTACGTCAAGAGTCTATATAGGTACACAGTGAGAAGCAATGGCACAACTGCTTGAAAGTTTATCACAGAATGTGTTACCACAATTTCAGTACATTTCCAAGCAATAATGATACATAGGTTTTAACCAAAATGCTCTATAACACATGGTTGCCTGAGGAATTACCTTTCTTTCTGTAAGATACCACTACGGAAAGGGCAAGCCATAGTCCCTCAATTGGAAAGGAGCAGCTTCAACTTTTGAATGACCATTACTAGGCTTACTTCTATTTTCCTAAAGGCTGATGAGTCTATTGGTTTTGTTGGAGGGTTTTGATTTGGTTTTTTGTTTGGTTTGCAAAGCACAGAGCAAGCACTTCGGTATTAGGGGAAATTTGTCTGTGTGGTAATTTCATGGTTATAAATTACATACTGCTACTTGTATGTCTGTTTAACTTGCATAAATGATACCAAACAGTTGATTAACCAAAACAAAACACAAATTACAACCATATTTGAAGAAGTCAGGAGAGACAGTGACTACCATGCGCATTCCCATGTGGGAACCAAGCCCAGAAGATGTCCTTTGGTTTTGCCCTTGAAAATAATGAGTCAAGAGAAGGAAATTTCAATTAACTAGAAAGCAGATGGAAAAGTTGCTAGGAAATTCTTCTGAGAGTTATGAAAATAGATTCTTACTTTTCTCTTCTTTACTGCTAGACACTGGCTTCACTGACGTGGATGTCTACCAAAATCGACCAGAAACAAAAATTTCTACTGAAATTACACAGAAATACAGAGCAAAACAAATACATGCTTTTTGCCAAAAACCAAGGGTACTAGGGCAAGAGTTTGAAAGATTTAAACCAGTTTGTCTTGGCTTTCTCAATGATATATTTTGATAAAGTCCTTTCATTTTTGCCTGTGGATAGCATTTTTTTAACATCAGTTGTACAAATGGGTCTACAAACTATTATAATAACACCCAAAATTCACAAAGCAGGTTTCATACAAAAGACCTTCTTTGGACTGAAACTGGTAGGGGAGTTTTCCCCTTCGTTTTAAAATAAATAATAATTGAAACAAAACCAAGTTAAAATAAATCAAAACAAAACAAACAAAAGACCCCCCCAAAAAAAACCCACCCCCCCAAAAAAAAAAAAAAAACAAAAGATAAAAAAAAAACCAAGGAACAATATTTAGCACTTCTATTTATTGTTTTTACTTTGATTTCTAGACTCATCCAAGTTCA